>JAUMJK010002752.1:0-13820 GCA_033558105.1 Coccyzus lansbergi
CTGTGTGCCCAGGGTGCATGGACGTGTGGGTGCAGAGGTTTGGGGTGTGAGAGGTTTGGGGTGACCCAAAAAGCGGGGTGCAGGGGGGAGCTGTGTGCCCAGGGTGCATGGACATGTGGGTGCGAGAGGTTTGGGGTGCAGTGGGTAGCTGGTTGCCCAGGGTGCATGAGGATAGGGGTGCGGGAGGTTTGGGGTGACCCAAAAAGTGGGGTGTAGGGGGTAGCTGGGTGCCTAGGGTGCATGGATGTGTAGGTGCAGAGGTTTGGGGCGCAGAGGTGCCTGGAAAAGCGGGGTGCAGGGGGGAGCTGTGTGCCCAGGGTGCATGGACATGTGGGTGCGAGAGGTTTGGGGTGCGAGAGGTTTGGGGTGCAGTGGGTAGCTGGTTGCCCGGGGTGCAGGAGATTTGGGGTGACCCAAAAAGTGGGGTGCAGGGGGTAGCTGGGTGCCCCGGGTGCATGGACGTGTGGGTGCAGAGGTTTGGGGTGTGAGAGGTTTGGGGTGCCCAGGAAAGCAGAGTGCAGGGGGGAGCTGTGTGCCCAGGGTGCATGGACGTGTGGGTGCGAGAGGTTTGGGGTGCAGTGGGTAGCTGGTTGCCCAGGGTGCATGAGGATAGGGGTGCAGGAGGTTTGAGGTGACCCAAAAAGTGGGGTGCAGGGGGGAGCTGTGTGCCCAGGGTGCATGGATGTGTGGGTGCAGAGGTTTGGGGTGCAGAGGTGCCCAGGAAAGCGGGGTGCAGGGGGGAGCTGTGTGCCCAGGGTGCATGGACGTGTAGGTGCAGAGGTTTGGGGTGCGAGAGGTTTGGGGTGCAGGGGGGAGCTGGGTGCCATGGGGGGCAGGGTGCGAAGGGCTGGGGCTGCACAGAGCACCGGGTCCCCCCTTGGGGCCACCGGGCTGGGGTAGCACCGCTCCCCCAGGGACACCTCGAGCCCTTCGCACATCTTGGGGCTCCCCTGCACCCCAACAGCGGCGCTCCCGCTCTCCCAGCCCCCACCCCACCCCCCGGGTGCGGGTTAACGCCGCAGGCGGCTCCGTCTTGTTTACTTCTTTGGCTTCTATGGAATAAAGGAGCGAATCTGGGTCACGGCACGAGCGGCACCCAACAAGGGGATGGGGCAGGACGGGGAGCCGAGGGGGGATGTGGGGGACGGGGGGCTCCTCGTTGCTGCGGGGGAGAGAAAAAGGGGTAAAACACGGTGGTTTGGGGGGCGGCAAGGGCCCAAAGCACCTCCGTGGGTTCATGTCCTCTCACCATCCCTGGAAAACCACTTGCACTGGGGGTTTGGGTGCTGGAGGCTCTCGGGGCTGAGCTGGGATCTCTCTTTCTCACTTGGTTTTGCCCCAAAATGTGAGGTGTTGGCAGCAGGAATAGGTCACATGTGACCAGGTCACATCCCGAGGGTGGCAGGATGGTTGGCACTTTGGGGATGCCTGGAGCTCATCTGCTGCTGGTGGTGGGTGGGAGACGGGTCCTGGTGGGTTGGAGACGGGTCCTGGTGGGTTGGAGACAGGTCCTGGTGGGTGTTATGTGCTGGTGACATCCACCGTGAGTGGCTCTGGGGACTCCGGGGACGCTGGCCTTTGAGGGTGGCAAAGACGGAGGGTCCGTCTTGGGGTTCTTTGGAGAACCAGGGTGTGTTGCTGCCATGCTTGATGCCTCCCACCCTGGCAGGAACACGTCCGGAATCACCGGGAGGTCCACGTGGTGATGGGCAACGAGGCCTGCGACCTGGACTCCACCATCTCAGCACTGGCCATGGCTTATTTCCTAGCAAAGGTGAGGGTCGCCCAATGTCCTGGGGACAAGCAGTGGCTCGGGGGTCACCTCATCGGGTGTCCCCTCCGGTGCCGCAGAGCTCCCCGGCTCCCAAAGCCGCCTTCGTCCCAGTGCTGAACATCCCTCGGGCTGACTTCGCCCTGCGGACGGAGACGACGTTTCTGCTGCGGGAACAGGGCATCCCCACCACCTCCCTCATCTTCCGGGATGAGATTGACCTCAGCGAGCTGCACAGCACTGGGCTGCTGTCCCTCACGCTGGTCGATCACCACGTCCTGCCTGGGTGAGCCAGGGCTGGGGGCACAGGGACAGCTGCAGGCACTGAGCGCTGTCCTCCCTGGATTTTGGCCTGGGGGGTGTGAAACTTTTCCCTTTCATAGAATCACAGAATCACCAGGTTGGAAGAGACCCATCGGATCATGGAGTCCAACCATTCCCATCAATCACTAACCCATGTCCCTCAGCATCTCGGCCACACGGCCCTTAAACCCCTCCAAGGAAGGGGACTCAACCCCCTCCCTGGGCAGCCTCTCACACTGCCCAATCACCCTTTCTGGGAAAAATTTTTCCCTAACATCCATCCTGACCCTCCCCTGGTGGAGCTTGAGGCCATTCCCTCTCATCCTGTCCCCTGTCCCTTGGCAGAAGAGCCCAGCTCCCTCCTCTCCACAACCTCCTCGCAGGGACTTGCAGAGAGCAATGAGCTCTCCCCTCAGCCTCCTCTTCTCCAGGAGAAACCCCCCCAGCTCTCTCAGACACTCCTCTTCTTCTCCAGCCCCTTCTCCAGCTTCGTTGCTCTTCTCTGCACTCGCTCCACAGCCTCAACATCCTTCTTGTGGGGAGGGGCCCACAACTGACCCCAGGATTCGAGGAGCAGTCTCCCCAGGGCTGAGTCCAGAGGGAGAAGAACCTCCCTGGCCCTGCTGGCCACACTGGGTCTGATCCAAGCCAAGCTGCCCTTGGCCTTCTTGGCCACCTGGGCCCCTGTTGCCTGCTCTTCAACCAACCCCCCCAGGTCCTTCTCCTCCAGGCACTTTCCAACCAAACTTCTCCTAGGCTGGAGCTGCTCAGGGTTGTTGTGCCCCAAGTGCAGGATCTGCCATTTGGCCTCATTAACCCTCCTGCCGCTGATCTCAGCCCATGGATCCAGCCTGGTCAGATCCCTTTGGAGCCTCCCGACCCTCCAGCAGATCCAGCTTCCACCCAGCTCAGTGTCACCTGCAAACTTGCTAAGGGAGCACTCGATGCCTCCATCCAGGTCATTGATAGACCTTGACCAGGGCTGGACCCAGCACTGAGCCCTGGGGACACCCCTTGTATTGGGGTGTTTTTAGAGTTGGGAAGGAACCAAGTGGGGTGCCAGGCTCTGCTGGGGGTGACCCCTGGTGCTGTGCTGGGGACCTCACTCTCCGTGTCTCACCCATCAGTGCCGATGCTGCCCTGGAAGATGCTGTGGTGGAGATCCTCGATCACCGGCCCTTGGAACGGGATCACCCCGGGTGCCGAGTGACGGTGGAGCCAGTGGGCTCCTGTGCCACCCTGGTGACAGAGCGGATCACCCAGGGCCCCCCAGGCGTGCTGGACAGACTGACGGCCGCCCTGCTGCACGGTGAGGACGGGTGGCGTGTGCTGAGCTCCATCTGAAGGGAACGGGGACAGTAACGGTTCCCGGTTGTCCCCTGTAGGCACCATCCTGCTGGACTGTGTCAACCTGAGCCCGGCAGCCGGCAAAGCTACACCACGGGACGTGGCGTGCGTCTCCCTGCTCGAGGCGAGGTTCCCTGAGCTGCCGGCCCGCGACGCTGTCTTTGAAGCCTTGCAAGCGGCTAAGTTCGATGTCTCAGGTGCAGGGGCTCGCTGGGAGCAGCCAGGACAGACCCTCTCCTTGGGGACGAGGACATGACCCCGTAGCTCACACTCGGCTCCTCTCGCAGGGCTGACCACAGAGCAGATGCTGCGGAAGGACCTCAAAGCCCTTGCTGGTGAGGAGCTGCTTCTCGCCATCAGCAGCATCTACGTGGACATGGAGGTGAGTGGAGCTCAGCAGGTGAAACTGAGGCAGGAGGCTGCTCTGTAGGGACAATGGGGCGATGAGGGTTTTACTCTGCACTTGTGAAACCGCTCCTCGAATCCTGGGGCAGTTGTGGGCCCCTCCCCACAAGAAGGATGTTGAAGCTCTAGAGCGAGTCCAGAGAAGAGCAAGGAAGCTGGTGAATGGGCTGGAGAAGAAGAGGAGCGTCTGAGAGAGCTGGGGGGCTTTATCCTGGAGAAGAGGAGGCTGAGGGGAGACCTCATTGCTCTCTGGGACTCCTTGAGAGGAGGTTGTGGAGAGGAGAGAGCTGGGCTCTTCTGCCAAGGGACAGGCCGAGAGGGAATGGCTTCAAGCTCCACCAGGGGAGGCTCAGGCTGAACATTAGGAAGAAATATTTCCTGGAAAGGGTGATTGGTCAGTGTCAGAGTCTGCCCAGGGAGGGGGTTGAGTCCCCTTCCCTGGAGGGGTTTAAGGGACATGTGGATGAGGTGCTGAGGGACATGGGTTAGTGATTGATGGGAATGGTTGGAATTTATCATAGAATATCATAGAATCACCAGATTGGAAGAGACCCACTGGATCATCGAGTCCAACCATTCCCATCAATCACTAACCCATGTCCCTCAGCACCTCATCCACCTGTCCCTTAAACCCCTCCAGGGAAGGGGACTCAACCCCCTCCCTGGGCAGCCTCTGACACTGAGCAATCTCCCTTTCCATGAAATTTTTTTTCTTATATTCAGCCTGTCCCTCCCCTGGTGGAGCTTGAGGCCATTCCCTCTTGTCCTGTCCCTTGGGAGAAGAACCCAGCTCCCTGCTATCAGGGAGTTGCAGAGAGCGATGAGGTCTCCTCTCAGCCTCCATGTTATCATGTTATGATCCGGTGGGCCTTTTCCAACCTGTTTCCATGATTTTATGATTCTCTCCTGCTCCAGACGTTCCTGCACCGGCCGGGCTTGCTGCAGGACCTGGACACTTTCTGCCAGGCCCAGGGCTACACGGGGTTGGTGGCCATGACCATCTCTTATAACGAGCACAACGAGCCCTCCCGGCAACTTGCCGTCTACAGCCAGAGTGAGACCCTCCGGAGGACGGTGAGCGAGGGGCTGAGGTCCAGGGTTGTTCTCAGCTGCAGTGCTTGGCTTCACCCCAGAACCCCTCAGTCTGAGGGCGCCAGGGGGTCCCAGCCGTCACGCTCCTTCCCCTGCAGGTTTGCCGGGCGCTGGAGGAGGCCACGACACCGTCCCTTCTCCTCCAACCCCTCCCGAGCCCCTGGGCCTGCGTGGGCGCTTACGCCCAGGGCAACGCGTTGGCGTCACGGAAGAAGGTGCTGCCCATCCTGCGGGCGGCCCTGGGGGGAGCGGGCGCTGCTGGGGGGCCCGACGAGGAGACGATCCCACCGCCCACCCCGGTGAACAGCCTGGTGGAGGAATCGCCTCTGGCACAGCCCGTGCCACCCCTCTGTCCCCAGGAGGTCTTGGAACGCGTCAGCCGCATCGCTGCGGGGCAGCCCCCCGCCCCCTCAGAATAAGAGGGGTTGCCCATGGACTTTGGGGTCTGAACAAGGAGTTTGGGGTCCGAACAAGGAGTCTGAGGTCTGAACATGGAGTTTGGGGTCCAAACAAGGAGTTTGGGGTCTGAACAAGGAGGTTGGGTTGCATACAAGGAATTCGGCATCTGAACTATGAGGTTCAGGTCTGAACAAGGAGGTTGGGGTCCGAACAAGGACTTTGGGATCCATACAAGGAGTTTGAGGTCTGAACAAGGAGTTTGGGATCTATACAAGGAGTTTGTGGTCCGAACAAGGACTCTGGGATCCATACAAGGAGTTTCGGGTCCGAACAAGCAGGTCGGGGTCCATACAAGGATTTTGTGGTCCATACAAGGAGTTTGGGATCTATACAAGGAGTCTGGGGTCCGAACAAGGAGTTTAGGGTCCATACAAGTAGTCTGGGGTCCGAACAAGGAGTCTGTGGTCCATACAAGCAGTTTGGGATCCGAACAAGGACTCTGGGGTCTGAACAAGGACTCTGGGATCTGAACAAGGAGGTTGGGGTCCATAGAAGGTGTCTGGGGTCCGAACAAAGAGTCTGGGGTCCGAACAAGGAGTTTGGGGGCCATACACGGAGGTTGGGGTCTGAACAAAGAGTTTGGAGTCCGAACAAGGAGGTTGGGATCCATACAAGGAGTTTGTGGTCCATACAAGGAGTTTGGGATCTATACGAGGAGTTTGTGGTCCATACAAGGAGTTTGGGATCCAAACAAGGAGTTTGTGGTCCATACAAGGAGTCTGGGATCCGAACAAGGAGGTTGGGGTCTGAACAAGGAGTCTGGGGTCCGAACAAGGAGTTTGGGATCTATACAAGGACTCTGGGGTCCAAACAAGGAGTTTGGGATCTATACAAGGACTCTGGGATCCGAACAAGGAGTCTGGGGTCCGAACAAGGACTTTGGGATCCATACAAGGAGTTTGTGGTCCATACAAGGTGTTTGGGATCTATACAAAGAGTTTGGGGTCCATACAAGGAGTTTGGGATCCATACAAGGAGTTTGTGGTCCATATGAGGAGTTTGGGATCTATACAAGGAGTCTGGGGTCCGAACAAGGACTTTGGGATCCATACAAGGAGTTTGTGGTCCATACAAGGTGTTTGGGATCTATACAAGGAGTCTGGGGTCCATACAAGGAGTTTGGGATCCATACAAGGAGTTTGTGGTCCATATGAGGAGTTTGGGATCTATACAAGGAGTCTGGGGTCCGAACAAGGACTTTGGGGTCCATAAAAGGAGTCTGGGGTCTGAACAAGGAGTCTGGGGTCTGAACAAGTAGGCTGGGGTCCATACAAGGAGTTTGGGATCTATACAAGGAGTCTGGGGTCCAAGCAAGGAATTTCGGGTCCATACGAGGAGGTTGGGAGCCATACAAGGATGTTGGGGTCCATACAAGGAGGTGGGTCCTTCGTCAGAGCCTGGCTGCCTTCGTTAGGGTCGGTTTCCTGCTGGGGAGGAGCCTGGTTGGAATTTAGCCCCCCCCTTGCCCCCCCCCCCCGCCAGTCTCTCCCTGCCACCACACTGGGGTTTGGTCCCCTCGGGTGGGTTTTTGGGGACCCCACTTAATGAAGGCGCTGGGGGGAGGTTAATGAGTTCTCCCCATTCTTCCTGCCCTCGGGTTTTGCCTGACGGCAAAGCAGTCCCTGAGCACCCACGGGTGAATAAAGGGTGTGGACGGAGCATGGGGCCCAGTGAAGCTCAGCTGCTCCTGGGAAACCGGGCAGGGAGGGCAGGGAGAGGGCGAGGGGAACAGTTTTGAGGTGAAAGAGGGGAGATTGAGATGAGATCTTGGGGAGAAATGCTCTCCTGTGAAGGTGACGAGGCCCTGGCCCAGGTAGATGATCTCTGGAGGGGTTCAAGGGCAGGTTGGATGGAGCTTGGAGCCCCCGATGCAGTGGGAGGTGTCCCTGCCCATGGCAGGGGTGGCACTGGATGGGCTGTGAGGTCCCTTCCAACCCAAACTGCCTCATAATTCCATGATTCTCACTTGACATCAACCAGACCCCCCCAGATCCCATCCCTGGAGGGGTTCAAGGGCAGGTTGGATGGAGCTTGGAGCCCCTGATGCAGTGGGAGGTGTCCCTGCCCATGGGCAGGAGGTGGGACTAGATGGGTTTGAGGTCCCTTCCAACTAAAACCATTCCATGGTTCCACGACATCTCGCGCTCCTGGCGCCGGCACAAGGGTTTTATTCCAAGGGGAGGTTTGCTCTTCCCAGGGGAGGGAAAAACCGAACCAAGCATCGGCAACTCGCTCACCAACACCAAGCGTGCCGCGGGGCTGGAAGAGCCCAGGCATGGAGCGTGGCGAAGGGGAAGGCTCTGCCACCCAGGAGGCCCGGCACGCGCATGGTTAATAATTAATCCCAGCACTAATTAAACTATGTACACCCGCGCCTGAATTCAGGAGCCCGGCGCCCCTCCCTGGGTCGGGCCCCGTCCTGCCTCGGCCGGTGCCGGAGAAACCCTGGCGGCAATGCAGGATGGAGGTGACCCCAAGAGGCTCCGGATTGGGGTTTTGAGCATAAAAACCAAGAATATCCTAAAAAAACAGAGGTGGTTTGGTGGGAACGCCGGCTGGAGGCAGCCTCGGTGGTGGGGCCGGCACTGAGCTGCTGCCGGCACGGTAGGGAAGCGGCGGGATTCAATCCCAGTTTTGCACCAAAGCGTTGGGGTTTAATCCCAGTTTTGCTCCTTTTCAGCCTTTCCGGGAGGAAACCGCCGGGAGGGCCGCAGCGTCAGGAACGGCCTCGCCGCCATCCCCAGGGAAACCGAGGCACCGCCGGCTGGCACGGAGAGGGGCCCACGGGAGACGCCGGCGTGGAAACTGGGCAAACCGGGAGGATTTGGCACATCTGGGCTGCGCCGGGAGAGCGGCCGCGTCCTTTTGGCTGGAATCCCGGACGAAGCTGCCGTCCCCGCTCCCTCCCGGAGTCACCAGCCCGGTGCCGTCGGGAAGCGGGGATTTGCCAGGGGGAACACCCGGCCAGAAGGCACCGGGAGCCGGCGAGGACGCTCTGCATATGTGCTCGAGGTCGGCGTCTCCTCCAGCGAAGGGTCAGGCAGTTCAAGTTTGGGCTGAAAAAGCCAGGAATCTGGAAAAGGCAGAGAGGCCATGTTATGGGAGCAGCCACGCGGCTCCTCGTTGGGGTGCGTTGGGGCCAGTGGGCGCTCCCTGGGGACTCACAGGCTACAAAACTCGGGAGTTGCTCCACTGTCGCTCCCGTCCACCCTTGGACCTCATCTCCTGGACGGCACCGGTCTGCGGGGAGAGGAGGAGGCGGCATCAGGGAGATCAGCATCCAGGTGTGATGCCCACCACCCCAAAACTGACACCCACCACCCCTAAACTGCAACCCACCACCCAACTGTGACAACCAGCACCCCAAAACTGACACCCACCACCCTAAAACTGACACCTACCACCCAACTGTAACAACTAGCACCCTAAAACTGACACCCACCACCCTAAAACTGACACCCACCACCCCAAAACTGACACTCAGCACCCTAAACTGACACCCAGCACCCCAAAACTGATACCCACCACCCTAAACTGACACCCACCACCCTAAACTGATACCCAGCACCACAAACTGACACCTACCACCCCAAAACTGACACCCACCACCCAACTATGACAACCAGCACCCCAAAATTGATACCCAGCACCCTAAACTGACACCCACCACCCTAAACTGACACCCACCACCCCAAAACTGACACCCACCACCCTAAACTGATACCCAGCACCACAAACTGACACCTACCACCCCAAAACTGACACCCACCACTCTAAACTGACACCCAGCACCCCAAAACTGATACCCAGCACCCTAAACTGACACCCACCACCCTAAACTGACACCCAGCACCATAAACTGACACCCAGCACCCTAAACTGACACCCACCACCCTAAAACTGACACCCAGCACCATAAACTGACATCCATCACCCAAAAACTGACACCCACCACCCAACTGTGATGACCACCAGCTCCAACTGTGATGGCCACCACCCCAACGATGAGACCCACCACCCAACTGCGATGGCTACTGGTCTAACCGTGATGGCCACCACCCCAACGATGAGACCCACCACCCAACTGCGATGGCCACTGGCCTAACTGTGATGGCCACCACCCCAACGATGAGACCCACCACCCAACTGTGATGGCCACCAGCCCAACTGCAATGGCTACCACGCCAATGATGAGACCCACCACCCCGCAGTGAGCCCAGCCATGCGTGCATACCATGGGGAGCCCTTCACCGGCGGCCATGTCACCAGAGCCGATGTGCGTCAGGTGGACGAAGTTCATGGGTTCCCCGATCATGGAGCGATCAATCCGCCTCCTCCTCTTCTTCTGCGAGCAGATAAAGGCCATCAGCGCCCAGGGACTCGTGGCCCCCAGACTCCCCCCCTACCCTCCCTGCGCCGACGCGGCTCACCGGCTGCGGCTTCTCCACCACGCAGCAGCCCAGCTTGTGCCAGAAGTCGCTCATAGTCACGGTGGCCGGTGTCCCTCCGGGCCGGCTGCCGGTGCAGGGACCCCTACGCTGGTCACTCCATGGGGACGGGTGGGGGGACCTGGCTGGCGTGGCTGAGTCGGTGGGGACGCACCTGAGGGGGAGGCAGAGCCGGGGCGTTAGTGGGTGTCACGGCTGGGAAAGCTCCGCATTGGCTCACAGGGGATGTCGGGGGGAAGGATCAGCCCCGCTCCCCATCCCAAGGCTGCCCCCCTGTGAAGGATCCAGTGGGGAAACTGAGGCACAGCAGGAAGAGCGGCACCGGCTACAGGTGTGAATGAGGTGGGACCAGGGCGGGGGTTGCAGTCAAATCAGCCTCAAATCCACTAACCAGTGATCAAACGGAGCCAGAGAGCCTGGAGGACCCCGGGCATCACGCAGAGACCCCCAGGCACCCACCCTGGGCATCACACAGACCCCAAGCACCCCCCCAGGCATCACACAGAGACCCCCCAGGCATCCCCGGGCATCACATAGAGACCCCCGGGCATCACATAGAGACCCCCAGGCACCCCCAGGCTTCACACAGAGACTCCCAGGCACCCCCCGAGGCATCCCACAGAGACCCCCAGGCACCCTCGGGCATCACACTGAGACCCCCAAGCACCCACAGGCATCACACAGAGATCCCCAGGCATCGCCGGGCATCACACAGAGACCCCTAGGTACCCCCCGGGCATCACGCACAGACCCCCGAGCATCACACAGAGACCTCCAGGTATTCCAGGCACCACATAAAGACCCCCAGGTACCCCTCAGCATCCCACAGAGACCCCCAGGCATCACACAGAGACCCCCAAGCACCCCCCCGGGCATCACACAGAGACCCCCAGGCATCCCCGGGCATCACATAGAGACCCCCGGGCATCCCCGGGCATCACATAGAGACCCCCAGGCACCCCCAGGCTTCACACAGAGACTCCCAGGCACCCCCTGAGGCATCCCACAGAGACCCCCAGGTGCCCCCCTGGGCATCATGCACAGACCCCCGAGCATCAAACAGAGACCCCCAGGGATTCCAGGCACCACATAAAGACACCCAGGTACCCCGCAGCATCACACAGAGACCCCCAGGCACTCCCAGGCATCACACAGAGAACCCCAGGGAGTCCAGGTACCACACAGCGACCCCCCCAGGTACCCCCTCCCAGCATCACACGCAGACCCCCGGGCATCACACGCAGACCTCCAGGGATTCCAGGCACCACACAGAGACCCCTGGGCACCTCCAGGTATCACACAGGGACCCCATCCAGGGATTCCAGGCACCGCATAGAGACCTCCAGGTACTCCCCCAGCATCACACAGAGACCCCTGGGCATCACACTAAGACCCCTGGGCACCCCCAGGCATCACACAGAGAACCCCAGGGAGTCCAGGTACCACACAGAGACCCCCAGGTAATCCCCCAGCATCACCCAGAGACCCCTGGGCATCACACTGAGACCCCCAAGCACCCCCAGGCATCACACTGAGACCTCCAGGGATTCCAGGCACCACACAGAGACCACTGGGCACCTCCAGGTATCACACAGAGACCCCACCCCGAGGGAGTCCAGGCACGGCATAGAGACCTCCAGGTACCCCCCCAGCATCACATAGAGACTCCTGGGCATCACACTGAGACCCCCAAGTACTCCACAGCATCACACAGAGACCCCCAGGCACCCCCGGGCATCACACAGAGACCCCTGAGTACCCCCAGGCACTGCACAGAGACCTCCAGGCACCCCTAGGCATGACACACAATCATAGAATCACCAGGTTGGATGAGACCCACCGGATCATTGAGTCCAACCATTCCCATCAATCACTAACCCATATCCCGCAGCACCTCATCCACCCGTCCCTTAAACCCCTCCAGGGAAGGGGACTCAACCCCCTCCCTGGGCAGCCTCTGACACTGCCCTATGACCCTTTCTGTGAAAAACTTTTTCCTAATGAGACCCGTGGGCATCACACCGAGACCCCCAGGTACCCCCTCAGCATCACCCAGAGACCCTTGGGCATCACCCAGGGATCTCCAGGCACCCTCTGGCATTGCACAAAGACCCTCAGGTATCAGAGAGAGACCCTCGGCCATCACAGAGAGACCCCTGGGTACTCCAGACATTGTCCTGCCACCCAGAAGCCTTGTCCCCATGGCCAGGGCAGGATCCGGCCCCCAGTGCGGTGCAGGCCATGCGAGGGATGCTGCAGCAGGATGGGGGGTGGAGGTGGCGACGACAAATCCCAACTCCCTGAGCCAGGCAGCTATAAATATCGCAGCCTTTCTGAAAAGGGGCCGGAGGCTGAGCTCTTCCGCTCCGGCTCGGAAAGAAGACAAGAGGGGAAAAGAATGGGGGCTCTGCCCCGAATGCCCATAACACTGGGGTGGGGGAGAAAAGGCAGAGAGGGTGTGGAAAGAGGGGGGTCACCCCGAGAGTGCTGCTCCCCCCACACAAAACTCACCCACTCAGGACAGGCCGTGGCCTGAGCACAACCCCGTATCAGCCACCGGAGAGTCCCCACGCCGGCGTGGGCGGCAACTAGCGGCTGCGCCCAGGCCACCCGAAGTTTTTGCCGTAGTGGCTGACGGGTGCCGGACCCCAGCGCACCGGAAAACAGGAAAAGTCCCTTCCTCTGGCCTGTGCCGGCGACACCGGATGGGTCCGAAGGCCGTGGCGGCCGGACGGCGCTTCCTGCCCGTGGCAGGGAGGAACGGGGCCTGCAGCTCCCCGAAACACGGTGACACCCCACATTTGGTTGCCGAGCGATGCTCAGACTCCACAGGATGGCATCACCCCAGCACCGGCTCCACCAGGCCTCGCCAGGGCCAGGATCCGGCATCGGGGTCACCCGGTGCACCCCCAGCGTGACCCCATGGCCACCACTCCCTTGGCGTCAGGGCACGGGGTGGGAGGGGGTGCCCGGCCGAGCCTGCTCCATTGAAACCCTGGGGGGGTTAAGGCTCGGCCGAGGGAGCCCCCCAAGAGCCCCACCTCGTGCCCCTCACCCTGGTGCTCGGCCTCCACCCACTAGCGCGGCTGCTGAGAACGGGCAGGTTGTGACATGTCCCGGCAGCGTTAGGCTCGGCCATGCCCATGCCGGACCCACCGAGCGGCCCCCCCGGGCCAAACCCAGCCCCCCCCACAGTGCTGCAGACGGACAGACAGACGGACGGATAGAGCAGGATGGGGGGGTTGGGGGGCTGCTTGCTCTTTCTACCCCATTTCCTTAGGAAATGCGGCTGAGGCCGCAGCCCCCGCCATGACGCTCCGGCTCACGGATCCGTCACCGCAGCGAAAAGGCCTTGGGGAGGGGGTACCCCCAAATTCGGCATCGCAACCACCCCCCGGGGCACTGGAAGAGGCTCCGTGGGAGCCCCAGGCGCGGGCTCAGCCACATGTGAGCCACCAGCGAGTCCCCATTCGACCCCGAGGAGCTCCAGCCGTTGTGCTCCCCCCGGTTCAGACCCTTCCTACCCCACCAGAGCCCCCACTCTGGCACGCACTGCGCCTCACGTCCTCGCGCCCGCTGAAGGGTGACGGCTGCGCTGGATCTGGCTGCTCTCCGGCTGCAGGCGGTTGGCGTTGAGGCTCCCACAGGCCTCTGGGGTTTTGGGTTCTTTTTCCACCCCCTCCGGCTCGGGGGGTCTCGCGCTCCCTCAGCGTTCGCCTACCCCTGCGATGAGTTGTGTCCGGCCTCAGCCTGCCCGGGCGTGGGGGTCTGGGCCCCACTGGTGGCCCTGGCGAGGGTGGCCCTGGCGAGGGTGGCTGGCGGCGTGGCTCTCGCACCGACACACACAAAATGACTTCCCTGTTGGGAAACCACCGCTCGGCGGCTCTGCGTCACCAGCGGGGGACGGGGGGAGAGCAGAGAGGGGGTCTGAGGGGGAGGGGGGGGCACTTCAGGGCCCCCAGCCACGGGGGTCACCCAGCCCGAGGGGTCCCACT
>JAUMJK010002753.1:0-60910 GCA_033558105.1 Coccyzus lansbergi
CCTGAGCATTTTCAGTTGCCTCCACTCCTCCCAGAAAAGCAGGAACATCCTCCCCACCTCCCCAGGAAGGAAACAGGGAGCATTTCCAGCCACCTCTGATTCCCCTGAGGCAATGGGAATGTCCCTTATCCGCAAGAAGGGACCAGGCAGCATTTCCAACCACCTCTGATCCCCCTGAAGCAGCCGGAACATCCCCTGGAAAGGACCAGGGAGCGTTTCCAGCCTCCTTCCCTCTCCTTGGAGCAGCAGGAATGGCCCTGAGCATAAAATCACAGAATCACAGAACAACCAGATTGGAAGAGACCCATCACATCATCAAGTCCAACCATTCCTACCAAACACTAAAGCATGTCCAAGCATTTTCAGTTGCCTCCACTCTTCCAGGAGAAGTAGGAACGTCCTCCCCACCTCCCCAGGAAGGAAACAGGGAGCATTTCCAGCCATCCCCGATGTCCCCAGAGTAGCAGGGACGTCGTGCCCCCCACCGGGCCCCACCTCTGGTGAAGGTGGCATACAAGATGTAGAAGCGAGGGAAAGTCCTTTCCAGGAGCTTCTCGTATCTCTGGTTGAGGCGCTTGGCTCCCGAGGCCAGGGCGGCCAGGATGGGCCTGGAGGGGCCCTTGTCGGAGAAGCGGCAGACGGGGGACCTGCAGAGATACCCCCAGAGACCCCCCAGCCCCATCATCCCTCAGTTTGCCAAAGGCTAGAAGGAAAGGCAGTTGTGGGAATTGCAAGCCGACCCCCAGATCCAGCTCCAGGCTGGGGTGGGGGTGGGCAGGATCGGGGCTGGGGAGCATGGGGTGGGGGTCAGGGGGGTAGGAGAAGGGTAGAAAGGGTGAAAAGGGGGGTGACAAGGGAAAAAAGGGGAGGACAATGGGGAAAAGGTTGGGGTGACGATGAGGAAAAGGTTGGGGGGACCTAAACAGGCTGGATCCATGGGCTGAGTCCAATGGGATGAGGGTTAACACGGCCAAATGCTGGGTCCTGTACTTGGGGCACAACAACCCTGAGCAGAGCTCCAGACTGGGAGAAGTCTGGCTGGAAAACTGCCAGGAGGAGAGGGACCTGGGGGGGTTGGTCGACAGCGACTGACCATGAGCCAGCAGTGTGCCCAGGGGGCCAAGAAGGCCAAGGGCATCCTGGCTTGGATCAGAAATGGGAGGGAGGCTGCTCCTTGAATCCTGTGTTGAGTTGTGGGCCCCTCAGCACAAGAAGGATGTTGAGGCTCTGGAGAGAGTCCACAGAAGAGCCACGAAGCTGGTGAAGGGGCTGGAGAACAGGCCCTATGAGGAGCGGCTGAGAGAGCTGGGGGGGTTTAGCCTAGAGAAGAGGAGGCTGAGAGGAGACCTCATTACTCTCTCAACTCCCTGAAAGGAGGTTGTGGAGAGGAGGGAGCTGGGCTCTTCTCCCAAGGGACAGGGGACAGGACGAGAGGGAATGGCCTCAAGCTCCACCAGGGGAGATTTAGGCTGGAGATTAGGAGGCAGTTTTTCCCAGAAAGGGTCATTGGGCATTGGAATAGGCTGCCCAGGGAGGGAATTGAGTCACCTTCCCTGGAGGTGTTTAAGGGAATGTTTTGAATGGAACAGCTCAACTGGAAGTGACCTACAAGGATCATAGAATCATAGAACAACCAGGTTGGAAGAGACCCATTGGATCATCGAGTCCAACCATTCCCATCAAACACTAACCCATGTCCCTCAGGACCTCCTCCACCCGTCCCTTAAACACCTCCAGGGAAGGGGAATCAACCACCTCCCTGGGCAGCCTATGGAGATGGAGAAGGGGATGGAGAAGCCCCGGGGAAGGGGAGGGTCGGTACCAGGCGGCAGGGACAAAGCGGCAGGACCGGTAAGCTGGGACTGGGGTGTAGGGGAAGGGGAATGTGGGCAGTTCCGGTACCTCAGCAGCCCCCGGGAGTAGCGCAGGGCGGCAGGGCCCGGCCCGAGGCGCCAGAGCGGAGCGCAGGCCCCGGCGCGGCACAGCGCCATCTTGGCGGCGCCTCACGTGGGGTTTGGGGAGTCACGTGAGGGGGAGCCAGATCACGTGAGGCGGGAAACAGCGCTGATCGGCGGCGAATGCGGTGTCACCTGATATGGGTCGGTGTCACGTGATACGCGTCGGTCACGTGGGCAG
This sequence comes from Coccyzus lansbergi, assembly GCA_033558105.1. Lineage (NCBI taxonomy): Eukaryota > Metazoa > Chordata > Aves > Cuculiformes > Coccyzidae > Coccyzus > Coccyzus lansbergi. The sequence goes on from JAUMJK010002753.1 coordinate 2,137, forward strand.
AATCATGGGCTCACTAGGCTAGAAAAGACCCACTGGATGGAGTCCAACCATTCCCTGGTGGAGCCCACTGGATGGAGTCCAACCATTCCCTGGTGGAGCTTGAGGCCCTTCCCTCTCGTCCTGTCCCCTGGGAGAAGAGCCCAGCTCCCTCCTCTCCACAACCTCCTCTCAGGGAGTTGCAGAGAGCAATGAGGTTTTGAGCCCCAGGGCTGGGGGTCCCGACCCCCTTCCCAGTCCCCTTGAGCACTATGATGGGAGCTCCAGCCCCTCATAGCCCTTTTTGGGGGCTTGGGCCTCTTCCCAGCTCCTCAAGCACTGAGGCTGAGGGTTCAGGCCTCTCCTGGGCCCTTCTGCCCCCAGGACTGGGTGTTTGAGCCTTTCCCAGTCCCCTCAAGTCCAGGGCAGGACATTTGGGCCCTTCCTGGCCCTTTAAGCATCAGCTCTGGGGATCTGAGCCCTTCCCAAGCCCCTTGAGCCCTGGGGCTGGAAGTTCAGCCTCTTTCCATCTCCTCAAAGCCCAAGGGCAGGGGTCCAAGCCCTTCCTGGTCCCTCTGAGGACGGCAGCAGAGTCCTGGAATGGGTTGGGTTGGAAGGGACCTAGTGTTTGATAGGAATGGTTGGACTTGATGATCCAATGGGTCTCTTCCAACCTGGTTGTTCTATGATTCTATGATTCTATGACCTCAAAGCCCAGCCAGTTCCACCTCCCTCTGGCTCAGGGTTTCCAAACCCAATCCAACCTGCCCTTGAACCCCTCCAGGGATGGGATCTGGGGGTTCTGGTTGACACCAAGTAAGAATCGTGGAACCATGAGATGGTTTGGGTTGAAATGGACCTCAAAGATCATCCAGTTCCACGAAGCCTGTTCTCCAGCCCCTTCACCAGCTTCGTGGCTCTTCTCTGGACTCGCTCCAGAGCCTCAACATCCTTCTTGTGCTGAGGGGCCCACAACTCAACACAGGATTCAAGGAGCAGCCTCACCAGTGCTGAGTCCAGAGGGAGAATCACCTCCCTGGCCCTGCTGGTCACACCATTTCTGATCCAAGCCAGGATGCCCTTGGCCTTCTTGGCTCCCTGGGCACACTGCTGCCTCATGGTCAGTCGCTGTCGACCAACACCCCCAGGTCCCTCTCCTCCTGGCAGTTTTCCAGCCAGACTTCTCCCAGTCTGGAGCTCTGCTCAGGGTTGTTGTGCCCCAAGTGCAGGAGGCGGCATTTGGCCGTGTTAACCCTCATCCCATTGGACTCAGCCCATGGATCCAGCCTGTTTAGGTCCCTTTGCAGAGCCTCCCGACCCTCCAGCAGATCCACACTTGCACACAGCTCAGTGTCATCTGCAAACTTGCTAAGGGTACCCTCAATGCCTTCATCCAGGTTGTTGATAAAGACTTTGAACAGGGGAATGAAGACACTTTCCAGGGGGCAAGGAGGAGGATTTCACGGCGCAGGAAGCAGGGAGACACCCAAGCCCCTCGTGTGGTTTTTGTCTTTAATAAAAAAAAATACATCAACATTTTTTCTTTAATAAAATACATCAACATTTTTTCTTTAATAAAATACATCAACATGGGATCAACTCACTCGAAGTTTGCTGCTGGAGCCTCTGAGCTCCAATCCAGCAGAAGCCGATGGATGTGGCTGCCTTTCCAACCACCCCAGTGGCAGAAATGAAATTCCAGGCTGCCCCTGAGGCTCCCAGGCCACTCAAAGTGGGATTTGGGGGCTCCTTCAAGCCCTAGGGAGGTTTTCTTTTTGTATACAAAGCTGCTCCGGAGAGAACAAAAACTAAAAAAACCTGCAGGGACTGGGAAAACCCAAAATGAACAGAGCTCTGGGAGGCAGAGATACTTCCTCACCTGCTCCATATCCAAGTAATGCACTTCCAGAGCTGGGACAGCCCCAGACAACAGCGGGGCTCAGCCCCACAACAGCTCCAGCCCCTGCCAACAGCACAAACCTCCAGCACAGGAGGGAGGGAGTCATGCCTTAGCCCCCCAGCAGTATCAAAGCTCCTCTCGCCAGCTCCAGGCTGTGCTTTCACATCAGAGGGAGGCACCAGGCCGGGAATGGCCAGGCTGCTGCCCAATGCCAGGGGGAGAGGGCGCAGCCGGCAGCTCGGCCCTCACGCCTTCGCCCGCACGTAGTTGAGGGACAGCAGGACCATGCTGTTCGCCAGGAGGGAAGCATCGGAAGCTGGAAAAACAAAACTGGGGGGTCAGAGTGGGGCTGCTGCCACCCAACCTCTCAAATCTGACTCAACCCCCTCCCTGGGCAGCCTATTCCAACGCCCAATGACCCTTTCTGTGAAAAACTTCCTCCTAATCTCCAGCCTAAATCTCCCCTGGCGGAGCTTGAGGCCATTCCCTCTTGTCCTGTCCCCTGTCCCTTGGGAGAAGAGTCCAGCTCCCTCCTCTCCACAACCTCCTCTCAGGGAGTCGCAGAGAGCAATGAGGTCTCCCCTCAGCCTCCTCCAGGAGAAACCCCTTCCCCAGCTCTCTCAGCCGCTCCTCTTCTTCTCCAGCCCCTTCCCCAGCTTCGTTGCTCTTCTCTGCACTCATTCCAGAGCCTCAAGGTCCTTCTTGTGCTGAGGGGCCCACAACTGAGCCCAGGATTCGAGAAGCGCTCTCCCCAGGGCCAAGTCCAGAGGGAGAAGAACCTCCCTGGCCCTGCTGGCCACACCAGGTCTGCTCCAAGCCAAGATGCCATTTTCCCCTCTGCTCTCATTGCCCTGTTTCCCTCCCCTTTCTCTTGTGGGGCTGGAAGCTGCAGCCACGAGGTCTCCAAGGGACAAGGACATCCCTAATCACCCTCCCCTGTCTCCTGCCCCCAGGAAGGAGACTCCAGGGGCTCCGAGCAAGACGGCAGCACCACTGAGCCCACATTTTCCTAACACCCAGAGGGAAGTGAGATGCTCCCAGGGGGACCTAGAATCATAGAATAATAGAATCATAGAACAAGCAGGTTGGAAGAGACCCACCGGATCATCAAGTCCAACCATATGGGACCTGGAAGGTTCCCACCTTCCCCTTCAGCCACTCTCACCTTGCAGCTTGCAGGAAAGGCCGAGCCACTGCTCCAGCCACGCTCTGCACTCCGACATCTCCAGGTGGGTGGAGTTCAGGCCACGGAGGTAACAAGCCTGGGGAGACGGGAAGAGAGAAAATTAGGGACACGGTCAGGGAAGGGCACACTCCAGCTGTGATGCTCCCTCATAGACTCATAGAACAACCAGGTTGGAAGAGACCCATCGGATCTTCTAGTCCAACCATTCCTATCAAACACTAACCCATGTCCCTCAGCACCTCATCCACCCGTCCCTTAAACACCTCCAGGGAAGGGGAATCAACCACCTCCCTGGGCAGCCTATTCCAACGCCCAATGACCCTTTCCGTGAAAAACTTCCTCCTAATCTCCAGCCTAAATCTCCCCTGGTGGAGCTTGAGGCCATTCCCTCTTGTCCTGTCCCCTGTCCCTTGGGAGAAGAGCCCAGCTCCCTCCTCTCCACAACCTCCCTTCAGGCAGTTGGAGAGAGTAATGAGGTCTCCTCTCAGCCTCCTCTTCTCCAGGATAAACAACCCCAGCTCTCTCAGCCGCTCCCCATAGGTTCTGTTCTCCAGCCCCTCAGTGTGAAAACAAGGGAAAACGCTCCCGGGGGTGTCCCAGCCTGGAAAACAGGCTTCGAAAATGCCTTCCCAGAGGAGAGCAGATCCCTCTCCACCAGGGGAGATTTAGGCTAGAGCTTAGGAGGAAGTTTTTCATGGAAAGGGTCATTGGGCATTGGAATAGGCTGCCCAGGGAGGTGGTTGACTCACCTTCCCTGGAGGTGTTTAAGGGACGGGTGGATGAGGTCCTGAGGGACATGATTTAGTGTTTGTAGGGAATGGTTGGACTCGATGATCCGATGGGTCTCTTCCAACCTGGTTGTTCTATGAGTCTATGATTCAATCGAGCTCCCCGTGGGGTGGGAGGAAGGCGCTGTGCCCCTGTGGCAATAGGGTCGAGGCCTTCGTGGGGAAAGCAGAGGCTGGTGGAAGAGTCTCCTCACCGCTCGCAGCTCCTCCTCGGAGAGCTGGCCCAGGCCCAGGCGCAGCAAAGCCCGATCCAGGTGCTGGATCTCCAGGACGTGGCTGCGCAGACGGCGCCGCAGGAAAAACACCGGCAAGTGGGTGGTGAGGAACAGGACCTGGCTCAGAGCTTTCTGGGAAGAAGGAAGAGACAAGGGTCAGCGGCATTCCTGTTCGTCTTTAATTACTGGGTTAATTGTCCTGCCCACACTAAATGCCAGGTCTCGGAACGCCCGACTGGGCTGCCCAGCCCAGGGAGTCGGCAGGGAGAGAGTGTTTCAAGAACCTTCTCTTCTCCAGGAGGAGAGGGACCTGGGGGGGTTGGTCGACAGTCGACTGACCATGAGCCAGCAGTGTGCCCAGGGGGGCAAGAAGGCCAAGGGCATCCTGGCTTGGAGCAGAAATGGTGTGACCAGCAGGGCCAGGGAGGTGATTCTCCCTCTGGACTCAGCACTGGGGAGGCCGCTCCTTGAATCTTGTGTTCAGTTGTGGGCCCCTCAGCACAAGAAGGATGTTGAGGCTCTGGAGAGAGTCCACAGAAGAGCCACTAAGCTGGTGAAGGGGCTGGAGAACAGGCCCTATGAGGAGCGGCTGAGAGAGCTGGGGATGTTTATCCTGGAGAAGAGGAGGCTGAGAGGAGACCTCATTGCTCTCTACAACTCCCTGAAAGGAGGTTGTGGAGAGGAGGGAGCTGGGCTCTTTTCCCAAGGGACAGGGGACAGGACAAGAGGGAATGGCCTCAAGCTCCACCAGGGGAGATTTAGGCTGGAGATTAGGAGGAGGTTTTACCCAGAAAGGGTCATTGGGCATTGGAATAGGCTGCCCAGGGAGGGGGTTGATTCCCCTTCCCTGGAGGTGTTTAAGGGACGGGTGGACAAGGTCCTGAGGGACATGGGTTAGTGTTTGATAGGAATGGTTGGACTAGATGATCCGATGGGTCTCTTCCAACCTGGTTGTTGATTCTATGATTCCAGCCTGAACAAGCCCAGCTCTCTCAGCCTGGCCTCATACATGAGGTTCTCCAGCCCTCAGATCACCTCCGTGGCCTCCACGGACTCTCCCACATATGTCACTCTCAGGAGAAAAGCCACACTCACCACGTGAGACACTTGGAGCTTGTTGAGAGCCAACGGAGACCCCGAAAACAAACTTCTCACAGCGTAGAGCTCAGCCACATGAGGCTGGGAACCTCTCTGCACCTGAAAGAGCCACAGCGAGCGCCGATGACACCTCCCAGGCCTCCTCCATCCCTCGGGAAGGGCGGCAGCGGAGGTGGGATGGGAATTACTGGCACACCTCGGCACAGAGCTCCTGCAGGCGGCCCCGGAGCTGAGGTTCGGGCAGGGAGCGCGCGGCCACGGCTAAACTCTCCACCACGTGCGGATACGACTCCCTCCGGATGGCATCGTAGGTCTCCAGGAACTCAACCTGCTGGCTCGGGGTCCAGAAGTAGCGGATGAACAGCTGGCGTGGGAAGAAATACCTTGGGAGAGAGAAGGGGAGACAGGGATTCAGTGAGCAAAAACACATGCTTGAGCCAGAGCAGGCGGATTTCATGGTGCTGGAACGAGGCCCAAGCTGTTTGAGGAGACGTGGAGCTTCTCTCCTGCCAAGGGGTGAGCTCAGGAGTCAGGGAATCATTGAACCATAAAACAATCAGGTTGGAAGAGACCCATCGGATCATCGAGTCCAACCATTCCCATCAAACACTAACCCAAGTCCCTCAGGACCTTATCCACCCTTCCCTTAAACACCTCCAGGGAAGGGGAATCAACCCCTTCCCTGGGCAGCCTGTTCCAATGCCCAATGACCCTTTCTGTGAAAGACCTCCTCCTAATCTCCAGCCTAAATCTCCCCTGGTGGAGCTTGAGGCCATTCCCTCTTGTCCTGTCCCCTGTCCCTTGGCAGAAGAGCCCAGCTCCCTCCTCTCCACAACCTCCTCTCAGGGAGTTGCAGAGAGCAATGGGGTCTCCTCTCAGCCTCCTCTTCTCCAGGAGAAACCCCCTCAGCTCTCTCAGCTGCTCCTCTTCTTCTCCAGACCCTTCCCCAGCTTCGTGGCTCTTCTCTGCACTTGCTCCAGAGCCTCAACATCCTTCTGGTGCTGAGGGGCCCACAACTGAACACAGGATTCAAGGTTAGGTCTAACCAGAGGGAGAACCTCCCTGGCCCTGCTGGCCACGCTGGGTCTGCTCCAAGCCAAGATGCCCTTGACCTTCTTGGCCACCTGGGCCCCTGCTGCCTCCTCTTCAACCAACCCCCCCAGGTCCTTCTCCTCCAGGCACTTTCCAGCCAGACTTCTCCTTGTCTGGAGCTCTGCTCAGGGTTGTTGTGCCCCAAGTGCAGGATCTGCCATTTGGCCTTGTTAACCCTCATCCCATTGGACTCATCCCAGCAGTCCAGTCTGATATCGAAAATATTGGGAGCTGAGGAGGCACAAGATTGGGGCCGCGAGGCTGATACTCACATGAGGACGATGACCAGAATGTTGGTGAAGGGCGGGATGGCAATAATTCCAACAGGAATGGCCTTGATCACATCCCGGCGGAACTGACTCCGGAAGGAGAGGAGAGAATGAGAACCGGACAGTGAAGATGCAGAATCCCTTCAAAATCAGCAGCTTCTAAACCTCACCCTGAGGCAGGGAACACGCCTTGCCCCGGGAATCAGCCTCTCTGAGGAGTGGCTGAGAGAGCTGGGGGGGTTTATCCTGGAGAAGAGGAGGCTGAGAGGAGACCTCATTGCTCTCTACAACTACCGGAAAGGAGGTTGTGGAGAGGAGGCAACTGGGCTCTTCTCCCAAGGGACAGGGGACAGGACGAGAGGGAATGGCCTCAAGCTCCACCAGGGGAGAGTTAGGCTGGAGATTAGGAGGAAGTTTTTCACACAGAGGGTCATTGGGCATTGGAACAGGCTGCCCAGGGAGGCGGTTGATTCCCCTTCCCTGGAGGTGTTTAAGGGACGGGTGGATGAGGTCCTGAGGGACTTGGTTTAGTGTTTGATAGGAATGGTTGGACTAGAAGATCCGATGGGTCTCTTCCAACCTGGTTGTTCTATGATTCTCTGATCCCAGCACAGGCACTGGATCTTATCTCTGGGCTTATGGAGGGAGGGAAGGTCCCGTACCTGCCGCAGCCTTTCCATCTCCCGATAGGGCAGCTGGTGGGTGCTCAGCCTCTGCCGCGACATCTGCGACCGGATCTTCTGGATCTCCTTCACTTCCACGCAAAGCGCTTGGATTCCTGCCGGAACAGAGCGTCTCCAGAGCCCGAGTCCCCAGCAAACACCTCCAGCCAGGCAGGTTTTAGCCCCGGGAAGGGAACAGAGAAGCGTTTCCAGCTGCCTCCATCCCCTCCGGAGAGAGGGAAGATCCTGTCTCCCCACCCAGGAAGGGAACAGGGAGCGTTTTCAACCACCTCTGCTCTACTTGGAGCAGCAGGAACGTTCCCCCAACCCCAAGAAGGGAACAGGGAGCATTTCCAACCACCTCTGCTATCCTTGGAGCAGTAGGAACGTTCCCCAACCCCAAGAAGGGAACAGGGAGCATTTCCAACCACCTCTGCTCTCCTTGGAGCAGCAGGAATGTTCCTCATGCCCAGGAAGGGAAGAGGGAGCATTTCCAGCCATCTCCAACCCCCCTGGAGCAATGGGAATGTCCCTTATCCCCAAGAAGGGACCAGGCAGCCTTTCCAGCCATCTCTGATCCCCCTGAAGCAGCTGGAACATCCCCCGGAAAGGACCAGGGAGTGTTTCCAGCCCTCTCTGATCCCCCTGAAGCAGCAGGAACGTCCCCCAGAAAGGACCAGGGAGCATTTCCAGCCTCCTTCCCTCTCCTTGGAGCAGCAGGAATGGCCCTGAGCATTTTCAGTTGCCTCCACTCCTCCCAGAAAAGCAGGAACATCCTCCCCACCTCCCCAGGAAGGAAACAGGGAGCATTTCCAGCCACCTCTGATTCCCCTGAGGCAATGGGAATGTCCCTTATCCCCAAGAAGGGACCAGGCAGCATTTCCAACCACCTCTGATCCCCCTGAAGCAGCCGGAACATCCCCTGGAAAGGACCAGGGAGCGTTTCCAGCCTCCTTCCCTCTCCTTGGAGCAGCAGGAATGGCCCTGAGCATAAAATCACAGAATCACAGAACAACCAGGTTGGAAGAGACCCATCACATCATCAAGTCCAACCATTCCTACCAAACACTAAAGCATGTCCAAGCATTTTCAGTTGCCTCCACTCTTCCAGGAGAAGTAGGAACGTCCTCCCCACCTCCCCAGGAAGGAAACAGGGAGCATTTCCAGCCATCCCCGATGTCCCCAGAGTAGCAGGGACGTCGTGCCCCCCACCGGGCCCCACCTCTGGTGAAGGTGGCATACAAGATGTAGAAGCGAGGGAAAGTCCTTTCCAGGAGCTTCTCGTATCTCTGGTTGAGGCGCTTGGCTCCCGAGGCCAGGGCGGCCAGGATGGGCCTGGAGGGGCCCTTGTCGGAGAAGCGGCAGACGGGGGACCTGCAGAGATACCCCCAGAGACCCCCCAGCCCCATCATCCCTCAGTTTGCCAAAGGCTAGAAGGAAAGGCAGTTGTGGGAATTGCAAGCCGACCCCTAGATCCAGCTCCAGGCTGGGGTGGGGGTGGGCAGGATCGGGGCTGGGGAGCATGGGGTGGGGGTCAGAGGGGTAGGAGAAGGGTAGAAAGGGTGAAAAGGGGGGTGACAAGGGAAAAAAGGGGAGGACAATGGGGAAAAGGTTGGGGTGACGATGAGGAAAAGGTTGGGGGGACCTAAACAGGCTGGATCCATGGGCTGAGTCCAATGGGATGAGGGTTAACACGGCCAAATGCCGCCTCCTGCACTTGGGGCACAACAACCCTGAGCAGAGCTCCAGACTGGGAGAAGTCTGGCTGGAAAACTGCCAGGAGGAGAGGGACCTGGGGGGGTTGGTCGACAGCGACTGACCATGAGCCAGCAGTGTGCCCAGGGGGCCAAGAAGGCCAAGGGCATCCTGGCTTGGACCAGAAATGGTGTGACCAGCAGGGCCAGGGAGGTGATTCTCCCTCTGGACTCAGCACTGGTGAGGCCGCTCCTTCAATCCTGTGTTGAGTTGTGGGCCCCTCAGCACAAGAAGGATGTTGAGGCTCTGGAGAGAATCCAGAGAAGAGCCACGAAGCTGGTGAAGGGGCTGGAGAACAGGCCTTATGAGGAGCGGCTGAGAGAGCTGGGGGGGGTTATCCTGGAGAAGAGGAGGCTGAGAGGAGACCTCATTACTCTCTCCAACTACCTGAAAGGAGGTTGTGGAGAGGAGGGAGCTGGGCTCTTCTCCCAAGGGACAGGGGACAGGCCAAGAGGGAATGGCCTCAAGCTCCACCAGGGGAGATTTAGGCTGGAGATTAGGAGGCAGTTTTTCATGGAAAGGGTCATTGGGCATTGGAATAGGCTGCCCAGGGAGGGGGTTGAGTCACCTTCCCTGGAGGTGTTTAAGGGAATGTTTAGAATGGAACAGCTCAACTGGAAGTGACCTACAAGGATCATAGAATCATAGAACAACCAGGTTGGAAGAGACCCATCGGATCATCGAGTCCAACCATTCCCATCAAACACTAACACATGTCCCTCAGCACCTCCTCCACCCGTCCCTTAAACACCTCCAGGGAAGGGGAATCAACCACCTCCCTGGGCAGCCTATGGAGATGGAGAAGGGGATGGAGAAGCCCCGGGGAAGGGGAGGGTCGGTACCAGGCGGCAGGGACAAAGCGGCAGGACCGGTAAGCTGGGACTGGGGTGTAGGGGAAGGGGAATGTGGGCAGTTCCGGTACCTCAGCAGCCCCCGGGAGTAGCGCAGGGCGGCAGGGCCCGGCCCGAGGCGCCAGAGCGGAGCGCAGGCCCCGGCGCGGCACAGCGCCATCTTGGCGGCGCCTCACGTGGGGTTTGGGGAGTCACGTGAGGGGGCGCGAGATCACGTGAGGCGGGAAACAACGCTGATCGGCGGCGAATGCGGTGTCAGCTGATATGGGGTCGGTGTCACGTGATACGCGTCGGTCAACGTGGGCAGAATCATGGGCTCACTAGGCTAGAAAAGACCCACTGGATGGAGTCCAACCATTCCCTGGTGGAGCTTGAGGCCCTTCCCTCTCGTCCTGTCCCCTGGGAGAAGAGCCCAGCTCCCTCCTCTCCACAACCTCCTCTCAGGGAGTTGCAGAGAGCAATGAGGTTTTGAGCCCCAGGGCTGGGGGTCCCGACCCCCTTCCCAGTCCCCTTGAGCACTATGATGGGAGCTCCAGCCCCTCATAGCCCTTTTTGGGGGCTTGGGCCTCTTCCCAGCTCCTAAAGCACTGAGGCTGAGGGTTCAGGCCTCTCCTGGGCCCTTCTGCCCCCAGGACTGGGTGTTTGAGCCTTTCCCAGTCCCCTCAAGTCCAGGGCAGGACATTTGGGCCCTTCATGGCCCTTTAAGCATCAGCTCTGGGGATCTGAGCCCTTCCCAAGCCCCTTGAGCCCTGGGGCTGGAAGTTCAGCCTCTTTCCATCTCCTCAAAGCCCAAGGGCAGGGGTCCAAGCCCTCCCTGGAGCGTTTGAGCCCAGGACCGGGGGTCCAAGCCCTTCCTGGTTCCTTTGAGCCCCAAAGGCTGGGGATTCAGGCCTTTCCTGGTTCCTTTGAGCCCCAAAGGCTGGGGATTCAGGCCTTTCCTGGTTCCTTTGAGCCCCAAGGCTGGGGATTCAGGCCTTTCCTGGGCTCCTCCAGCCCTGGTGCCAGAGGTTCAGCCTCTTTCTTGTCCCTTTGAGCCCCAGGAGCAGGAGCCCAAGCCCTTCCTGGCCCTTTTGAGCCCTGGGGTCTGGGATTCAGCCTCTTCCCAGCTCTTTAAGCCCCAGGCTCAGGGGTCGAAGCCGTTCCCAAGCCCCAGAGCTGGGGCTTCAAGCCCTTCTCAGGTTGCCCCTTGCCCTCAGCTGCTGCTGCCTGGCTCTGGAGGCAGCAAGGAGGCCAAATCCCGGCTGCGTGTCCCCAGCGAGGGGCCGTGTGGTGGCAGAAGGTCACCCCCACGGTCCCCACCCTGGTGTTTGCTCCGGCTCTGCCCTGCATTCCCTGGCCTGCTGCCCAGCGCAGACACCGGAGTGGCCCAGGACACCTCTGGCCCTCCAGATGAACCAGTTCTGCAGCCTGAGTGGTTTCATAAGGATCATCTTTGCCTTTGGGATTCTGGGTGTCACACGGAAGAGCATCCAAGGGCTTCTGGGAAACGGCTGCTGCCTCCGCAAGGTTTAACGAGGCCAAACGCTGGGTCCTGCACTTGGGGCACAAGAACCCTGAGCAGCTCCAGACTAGGAGAAGTCTGGCTGGAAAGTGCCTGGAGGAGAAGGACCTGGGGGGGTTGGTTGAAGAGGAGGCAGCAGTGGCCCAGGTGGCCAAGAAGGCCAAGGGCATCTTGGCTTGTTTCAGAAATGGTGTGGCCAGCAGGGCCAGGGAGGTTCTTCTCCCTCTGGACTCAGCACTGGTGAGGCCGCTCCTTGAATCCTGTGTCCAGTTGTGGGCCCCTCAGCACAAGAAGGATGTTGAGGCTCTGGAGTGAGTCCAGAGAAGAGCAACGAAGCTGGGGAAGGGGCTGAGAAGAAGAGGAGCGGCTGAGAGAGCTGGAGGGGGTTTCTCCTGGAGAAGAGGAGGCTGAGGGGAGACCTCGTGGCTCTCTCCAACTCCCTGAGAGGAGGTTGTGGAGAGGAGGGAGCTGGGCTCTTCTCCCAAGGGACAGGACGAGAGGGAATGGCCTCAAGCTCCACCAGGGGAGGCTCAGGATGGACATCAGGAGGAACTTCTTCACCAAAAGGGTTTTCAGGCCCAGGGAGGGGGTTGAGTCCCCTTCCCTGGAGGTGTTTAAGGGATGGGTGGCCGAGGTGCTGAGGGACATGGGTTAGCGATTGATGGGAATGGTTGGACTCCACCACCCGATGGGTCTCTTCCAACCTGGTGATTCTATGGTTCTCTGCTTCTCCCCCTGCCCATGAGGTCCAGCCTCTCCTTTCCATCCCAGGATCACAAAACCAGGTGCTGCGTCGCCTCTTTCCAGACTTCTGGTCATTCCATGAATCCTTGGAGTTGCTTTTCATAGAATGGTCGAACAACCAGGTTGGAAGGGACCCATCGGATCATCGAGTCCAACCATTTTCCTCACGGAGCCCCTCCAGACGGATCCTGGTGCCCCTCTCTCCGCTCTGGCACCTCTGGGATGTGGCAGCGCGTGGCTCCGAGCACGCACACGGGCGCCTCTGCCCTCCTGACTCCGGAGCGTTGCTCGTTCAGCTCTTGCTTATCAGAAAAAGGCACCAGGCTCTTTTCTTGGAGAAGAAAGGAAGACAACCGCGGCTGCCGCGAGGTTATCGCTCTGCCAACGGGTTCGGACCGCGGGCAGCGCTGATAAGAGCCTGTATCGATCCGGACTGGGGAGGGATGGCAGCTTATCGGCGCCGCACGTACCGGTGGCTGGAAAATGCCCCACGAGCACCCGTTTGGGCTCCGCTGGAGCAGAGTCCGTGCCATCCCGTGTGGCAATCGCCGCAGCAGCTCTGATGCTCGACCGAGCGGCCTCGGAATTGAGCCTCCCAGGCTGATAACGGGTCGGGGCGGCGCAGAACCCACCTTTGGGACGAGGCTTCACATCAAAGCCCTCGGCCGGGCCCTAATCTGGAGGGATCGCGGTTCCTGAACCCACGATAAAGCTGGATGCAGCCGCTTTGGGAAGACTTTGAGTTGCCTCCCAAAGTGGGAACTCTGCACCGCGTCGGAGCGATGCTGCGGGCGGAGGGCAGGGAGGGGAGCGGGACAGGGTGGGGACGGCGCTTATATAGGGAGAGGGACCTGGAGGCAGCGGGACAGGGTGGGGACACCGATCCAGGGCTGCCTGCGCCCCGAAAGCGGCACCGAAACCACCCCCTAAAATGCCCAAGAAATACAACCTGGAGCGGAGCCCCCCCGGCTGCGAATTGGGTGAGTGCCACGAGGACCCCACGGGTGCTCCAGGCATCGGGAAGCATCCGCTGGGATGAGGTGCTGAGGGACACGGGTTAGTGATTGATGGGAATGGTTGGACTCCATGAGCTGGTGAGTCTTTTCCAACCTGGTGATTCTACGATTCATGCCAAGGGGTTGAGGGAATGAGTGTCCTCATCCCCACATCCCATTTTTCGTGTCCTGGTGGATCTGACTGTGCTTCTCAGCAATCTACCCAAGTAGATTGTCCTGGCGGATCTGACCATCCTCCCCATGAATCCCAACCAATCTGAAATCCAGGCTCTTCTCCACAAAACATGGAGTGTTCTCAGAAGGACCGATCAGCACCGAGCCCCAACCCCACAGAATAGAGGATTTGGTGGGAAAAGAGTTGTGGATTGGACAGATCCGGCGAGTTGTGGCTGGAAAAGCTCAGAGTGAGGACCAGGAGTGAGAGTGGGGACCTGAGGCAGGGACTGGGAGCGGGAAGCAGGACTGAGGATGGGACTGGGAGCAGGGTGTGGGGAGCAGGGATGGGGTGCAGGGATGGGACTGGGAGTGAGGATCAGGGGACTGGGAGCAGAGAGCTGGAGCATCAATGGGAGCAGGAACTGGGAGCAAGGATGGTACTGGGAGTGAGGAGCAGGGACTGGGAGCAGAGAGCTGGAGCATCAATGGGAGCAGGAACTGGGAGCAAGGATGGTACTGGGAGTGAGGAGCAGGGACTGGGAGCAGAGAGCTGGAGCATCAATGGGAGCAGGAACTGGGCGCAGGAAGAGTTGGGATGGGACCGGGATGTGGGAGTGGGGAGCGGGAGCATGGACTGGGGAGCAGGGATGGGACTAGGAGTGGGGAACAGGAGCAGGAAGATGAGCAGGGATTTGGAGCAGGGAGCAGAAGCAGAGAGGGGACACTGGGAGTGGGGAACAAACAGGAGCAGGAACTGGGGGCAGGGTCCGAGCGGGGATTTGGAGCAGAGAGCAGGAGCAGGGAATGGGGATTGGGAGTAGGATGGTGAGCAGGGAGGGGGAGTGAGGAGCAGGAGCTGGGAACAGGGAACAGGAGCAGGGACTTGGAGCAGGAGCTGGGAATGGGGAAGAGGAGCAGGGATCTGGAGCAGGAGCAGGGAAGGGGAACAGGAGCAGGGATTTGGAGCAAAAGCAGGAGCTGGGAACGGGTAAGAGAAGCAGGGACTTGGAGCAGGGAATGGGGAACAGGAGCAGGAATTTGGAGCAGGGAACGGGGAAGAGGAGCAGGGATTTGGAGCAGGAGCAGGGAACAGGGAAGAGAAGCAGGGACTTGGAGCAGGAGCTGGGAACAGGAGCAGGGATCTGGAGCAGGAGCTGGGAATGTGGAAGAGAAGCAGGAATTTGGAGCAGGAGCTGAGAGTGGGGATTGGGAGTGGGGAGTAGGATGGAGAGCAGGGGTGGGGAGTGGGGAGCAGGAGAAAGGACTGGGGAGCAGGAGTGGGAGCAGGGACTTGGAGCAGGAGCTGGGAACAGGAGCAGGAATTTGGAGCAGGAGCTGGGAACGGGGAACAGGAGCAGGGACCTGGAGCAGGAGCTGGGAATGGGGAACAGGAGCAGGGACTTGGAGCCAGAGCAGGAACTGGGAATGGGGAGTAGGATGGAGAGCAGGGCTGGGGAGTGGGGAGCAGGAGCTGGGAATGGGGAACAGGAGCAGGGACTTGGAGCAGGGAACGGGGAAGAGGAACAGGGATCTGGAGCAGGAGCAGGGATTTGGAGCTGGGAACAGCGAAGAGAAGCAGGGATGTGGAGCAGGAGCTGGGAATGGGGAACAGGAGCAGAGATTAGGAGCTGGGAGTGGGGAGTAGAATGGCGAGCAAGGATGGGGAGTGGGGAGCAGGAGAAAGGACTGGGGAGCAGGAGTGGGAGCAGGGACTTGGAGCAGGAGCTGGGAACGGGGAAGAGGATGAGCAGCAGGAGCTGGGAAGGGGGAGGAGGTTCCGTCTCCGCCCGTTCCCGTTCCGGGGGCGGTGACTCCACAGGAAGATGCAGCTTGGGGTGAGCTGGGCTCGGGGGGTGACCCCCTGAGGGATCCCTGGGACTGCGGCGGGGGGGATCCCCTTCATTTACCCCTGGAAGTGCGGGGGGGGTGTCCACTTGATGGATCCCTGGGGCTGCAGGGTGTGTATCCCCCCTTCATTTATCCCTGGGGGGGATCCCATTGCTGGGTCAGACTGGGAGAAGTCTGGCTGGAAACTGCCAGGAGGAGAGGGACCTGGGGGGGTTGGTCGACAGCGACTGACCATGAGCCAGCAGTGTGCCCAGGGGGCCAAGAAGGCCAAGGGCATCCTGGCTTGGATCAGAAATGGTGTGACCAGCAGGTCCAGGGAGGTGATTCTCCCTCTGGACTCAGCACTGGGGAGGCTGCTCCTTGAATCCTGTGTTGAGTTGTGGGCCCCTCAGCACAAGAAGGATGTTGAGGCTCTGGAGAGAGTCCAGAGAAGAGCAACGAGGCTGGTGAAGGGGCTGGAGAACAGGCCCTATGAGGAGCGGCTGAGAGAGCTGGGGGGGTTTATCCTGGAGAAGAGGAGGCTGAGGGGAGACCTCATTGCTCTCTCCAACTCCCTGAAAGGAGGTTGTGGAGAGGAGGGAGCTGGGCTCTTCTCCCAAGGGACAGGGAACAGGCCTCAAGCTCCACCAGGGGAGATTTAGGCTGGAGATTAGGAGGAAGTATTTCCCGGAAAGGGTCATTGGGCATTGGAATAGGCTGCCCAGGGAGGTGGTTGATTCCCCTTCCCTGGAGGTGTTTAAGGGACGGGTGGATGAGGTGCTGAGGGACATGGGTTAGTGTTTGATAGGAGCGGTTGGACTCGATGATCTGATGGGTCTCTTCCAACCTGGTTGTTCTCTGATTCTATGATCTCCATCTGGGAGCAGCAGCAGGAGGGCACTAGAGTCTTTCTTCCCGAAAAGCACGGAGGAATCGAACAGAATCCATCCCTTGGCTGCATTTCCCCCACCTCTTGAAGGTGGGAAGCACGTGGAACGTTTCCGTCTCTGCTTTTCTCTGTGGGAGAAGGATGGGGCAGGGAGGGAGTGTGTCACGAGCCGGCGGCTGCCGACGGAGATAGGGGAACTAGTTTCGCTGCCGCCCAAACCAGAGCAAAGGAGATATTTGGGTCAGGCTGGCTCCGTAAGGGATGTTCTCCATGTGATCTCCTTCCTCTTCGCCATTAGTGAGTGTCCCTGGGGACTCACCGCTGGGGGAAGCGCTTTTCCGCCTGGTGGAATTCCAGGCTGGAGAAAAGAGGGTTTCTTCTGAACCGTTCCTAATGGAAACCCCTAGGGCTGAGCTTCAAAAAGAAGCCGGGAAAGAAACAAACCAGTGTGTGCGATGGCTTGAGGGCTCCAAGCCCCATCCAACCTGGCCTTGAAGCCCTCCAGGGATCGAGCAGCCCTGGGAAACCTCTTCCAGAGCCTCCTCACCCTCATGCTGAAGAAATTCTCCCTAATATTTAGTCTAAACCTGCCCCTCTCCAGTTTATCCCCGTTCCCCTCATCCTATCCCCACAAGCCTTTGGGAACAGCCCCTCTCCAGCTTTCCTGGAGCCTCTTCAGGTCTGGAAAGTCTCTCTAAGGTCTTCTCGGAGTCTTCTCCAGGCTGAACAAGCCCAGCTCTCTCAGCCTGTCCTTGTGTGGAAGGTTCTCCAGGTAGGAGAACCTTCTCCTCCCAGTACCAGGGTCCAATACCAGATCTTACGACCAGACCCCAGTTCCAGATCCCAGTACCAGATCCTGGTACCTTACCCCGACCCAGACTCTGATAGCAGATCCCAGTATCATATCCCAGGCCCTGTAATGGAGCCCAGTACTGGAGCCCAGTTCCAGATCCCAGTCCCAGACCCTAGTCGCACATCCCAGAACCAGACTCCAGTATCAGGTCCCAGACCCTACAACGGATCCCAGTACCAGACCTTGGTTTCGGATCCCAGTATCCCAATCGCACTATTGGATCCTAGACCCTGTAACAGATCCCAGATCCCAGTCCCAGACCCTAGTCGCACATCCCAGAACCAGACTCCAGTATCAGATCCCAGACCCTACAACGGATCCCAGTACCAGACTTCGGTTCCACATCCCAGTATCGGATCCCAGTATCCCGATCCCACTGTTGGATCCTAGTCCCTGTAACGGAGCCCAGTACTGGAGCCCAGTTCCAGATCCCAGTCCCAGACCCTAGTCGCACATCCCAGAACCAGACTCCAGTATCAGGTCCCAGACCCTACAACGGATCCCAGTACCAGACTTCGGTTCCACATCCCAGTATCGGATCCCAGTATCCCGATCCCACTGTTGGATCCTAGTCCCTGTAACGGAGCCCAGTACTGGATCCCAGTTCCAGATCCCAGTCCCAGACCCTAGTTGCACATCCCTGAACCAGACTCCAGTATCAGATCCCAGACCCTATAACAGATCCCAGTACCAGACCCCATTGCTGGATCCCAGTTCCTTCCTTTGCAGGTCTGCGCTGGCCCTGCTGGCTCCTCAATTCGCACATCCCATCCACCCACCCCCCTCTCCCTGCTCCTCACCAGGACTTTCCAGGCAGGTCCTGGGCCAAGAACTCCTTCCTCACCCCGTGAGGATCCGTAAAGGGCTGGGGAAGCGAGTCCATCCCTGCCCAGAGCTCATGATTGCGTCACCTCTCCTGTAGTTTGTTTTCTTTTCTTCCTTCCTAATCGATTTTCCCCCCTTCTCTTTCACAGCCAACGTGGCCGAGCTGAACCAGCTCCCAGGCCACCAGAAAGGTTCCACCATGGGCAACTCCAACCTGGATCGAAAAGCGTCCTACGGTAAGGATCCTGCAGCAGGTTTGGGCTGAAAGAGGGGACGTGGAGATGAGATCTTGGGGAGAAACCTTCTCCTGCCAAGGAGCCAGAGATATTGTGGCTGCTCCATCCCTGGAGAGGTTCAGGGCCAGCTTGGATGGGGCTTGGAGCTCCAGATCCAGTGGGAAGCATCTCTGCTGGATGGAACTGGATGGGCTTGGAGGTCCCTTCCAACCCAACCCATTCCAGGATTTGCTCTCGTCCACCCACCTTCCCTTTAATCAAACTCCTCCGTCCCACAAGCCCTCCCGAGGGTTCTGCTCGCCCGTTCGCCACCTCAGCTGCTTGTTCATCGCAGCAGACATTGAGGTGCTTGAGGTGACCCCAAGCTGGAGATTCCGAGCTCCTCGGCCTGGCTGAACCGGAGGAGCCAGCCCACAGACACCCAGTTCCTTATGTACTCGTTATGTAAACGGCCCCTGGCAGGTCAGGCAGCCCTGGAGGCATTTGGGAGGCAGGAAAAAAAAAAAAGGAGGAGCAACCCAACCGCTCTCTGAGCAGCCAACCAACCTCCCTTGGCTGCGATGACGCAATAGGAAAGTTGGTAAAAGCCACTGGGTGCTCGGCCACCGTCGCCAAAGACGGGTCGATCCGGGACGTCCCTCTCCATGCCGTGTTGGCAGAGCAGGAGTGAGTACCAGCCCCGGGGGAGGAGAAGGTGGGAACGGTGGGAGCCAGGTGGTGGGACAAGCCCTAGCAGGTTCTCCGTGCCCGAATAACCCAACCCACCTTCCTCGGGAGGTTAAAATTAGAGCCTGACCTTTGTGTTCCGCAAGGCTGGCTTCTCCCTTTGGAGCAGGGAAGAGCCGCACGGCCTCCTGCCCGTCCCTCGCTGCTCCAAATCCTCCCTGCTTCCTCCTGTCTCCGTGTGGGAAGGCAGTGTTGGCGTCCGGGTGGCCTCACAGCCCCTCCTGATGTCTTCATGTCATTATCTCTTCCAGCTAATTAGCCGCCAGGGCAGGACGCGCTTGTTTTCATAGAACCATAGAATCATAGAACAACCAGGTTGGAAGAGACCCATCGGATCATCGAGTCCAACCATTCCTATCTAACACTAAACCAAGTCCCTCAAGACCTCATCCACCCGTCCCTTAAACACCTCCAGGGAAGGGGAATCAACCCCCTCCCTGGGCAGCCTATTCCAATGCCTAATGACCCTTTCTGTGAAAAACCTCCTCCTGACGGATCTTGAGGCCATTCCCTCTTGTCCTGTCCCCTGTGCCTTGGGAGAAGAGCCCAGCTCCCTCCTCTCTACAACCTCCTTTCAGGTACTTGTAGAGAGTAATGAGGTCTCCCCTCAGCCTCCTCTTCTCCAGGATAAACCCCCCCAGCTCTCTCAGCTGCTCCTCATAGGGCCTGTTCTCCAGCCCCTTCACCAGCTTCGTTGCTCTTCTCTGGACTCTCTCCAGAGCCTCAACATCCTTCTTGTGCTGAGGGGCCCACAACTGAACACAGGATTCAAGGAGCGGCCTCCCCAGTGCTGAGTCCAGAGGGAGAATCACCTCCCTGGCCCTGCTGGTCACACCATTTCTGATCCAAGCCAGGATGCCCTTGGCCTTCTTGGCCCCCTGGGCACACTGCTGGCTCATGGTCAGTCGCTGTCGACCAACACCCCCAGGTCCCTCTCCTCCTGGCAGTTTTCCAGCCAGGCTTCTCCCAGGTTTTGTGTGTCTTGCCAGGTTTTACCGTGTTTCCAAGAGCCCTCGCTCCCTCCTCATCCCCTTTCCGCCTCTCTCTCCCGTCCCAGATGATGCGTCCAGGGAGCAGGGTGAGGTGGTCAGCACCATTTCCAGCAGCCGGAACCCTCTGCAGCCACCGGATGAATCCTCCGAGGAGCCTTTTACCACCTACTTCGACAGCAAGATCACCATTCCCGAAGACGAGACGGTGAGTGTGACCCTCCCCGATAGATAAAATCCAGTCGGAAAACCCAGTGAGCGCTCGGGACCCACGTGGGTTGTTCCCCTGGGTGCTGGTTCCCCTGTGGGAAGGGCATCGGGGCTGCTGGATGGGATCTGGGCGAGGATGAGGAGGGAGCTCCTGTGCTCGCTGAGGACTTGAGGATTCGCGGATTCATCGAATCCTTGAATGTGTTGGGTTGGAAGGGACCTCAGAGCCCATCCACGTCCGGCTTAATGCCTGTAGGGACAATTGCCACTGACTCAGGGGCTCCAAGCTCCATCCAACCTGCCCTTGAAGCCCTCCAGGGATGGGGCAACCACCCCTGGAACACTCAGGATTTGTCTCCTGGAGCAGCAGGAGCGGCTGAAGAGCAGAGAAATGTCTTGTTTGCAGCTTCAGGGGAGGAGGGGACCTGGGGCCTTTGTTCCCTTATCAAGGAGAGGGAGAGGGAGAGGGAGTGCTTGGCTGCCCTTTGGAACAGGGGATCAGGACCCTCTTGGCTTTTGATTAAGCAACACGATGGAATTTTCGGCTGCTGGGACGCCAGAGGATTCACCCCCCACCCAACCAGCGCGTCCTTGGCTGAGCTCCTGAGCTCGAGATTAGGCTCAGAGATTGCTGGAAAGCTCGGGAGGGGGTTGAGGAAGGCAGTGGGGCAGCCCAGCGAGGGGAGGGAATGAAATCAAATCCTGGCTTCCTGCTGCTGTTTTTTTTATCCCTGCTGGCCGGGCAGCACATGAAAACAGCTCCTGATGCCTCCTCCATCCTCTCTCCTTCCCTCAGCATTCCTGCTTCAGCTTCCGCAAGCTCTGGGCTTTCACGGGGCCGGGATTTCTGATGAGCATCGCCTACCTGGATCCAGGAAACATTGAGTCGGATTTACAATCCGGGGCTGTCGCGGGGTTTAAGGTCAGTGTGGAAACCTGGGAATTGGGCGTCATAGAATCATAGAACAACCAGGTTGGAAGAGACCCATCGGATCATCGAGTCCAACCATTCCTATCAAACAGTAAACCATGTCCCTCAAGACCTCATCCACCCGTCCCTTAAACACCTCCAGGGAAGGGGAATCAACCACCTCCCTGGGCAGCCTATTCCGATGCCCAGTGACCCTTTCTGGGAAAAACTTCCTCCTAATCTCTAGCCTAAATCTCCCCTGGTGGAGCTTGAGGCCATTCCCTCTTGTCCTGTCCCCTGTCCCCTGGGAGAAGAGCCCAGCTCCCTCCTCTCTACAACCTCCCTTCAGGTAGGAAGAATCATAGAATCATAGAACAACCAGGTTGGAAGAGACTCATTGGATCATCAAGTCCAACCATTGCTATCAAACACTAAACCATGTCCCTCAGGACCTCATCTACGTCGATGATGTCCTAAAGCGCTGAGGAGACACGTCCTGGGGGAGGGAAAACCCTCTTGGTGGCTGTTGGTTTCTCACTCCTACTCTCCCGTCTCCTTCAGCTGCTCTGGGTGCTGATGCTGGCGACGATCATCGGGCTCCTCCTGCAGCGTTTGGCCGCCCGACTCGGCGTCGTCACCGGCCTGCACCTCGCCGAGGTCTGCAACCGGCAGTACCAGAAGGTGGGTGGTCACCTGCCCCTTCTCACCTGGGGCTGGTGCAGAATCCTCCTCCAGAGGAGGGAGCGTTCCGCTTCCCAACGTCTATTTTCATTGTTACCCCTCAGCTTCACTGACCGAGGAGCCGGGGGATGAAGTTGCTTTCTTCTGGCTTGGTTCAGAGTGGGAAGCTGGGAGGTTGGGAGAGCGGATTTGGGATGCTCCAGGTCATAGAATCATAGAACAACCAGGTTGGAAGGGACCCATCGGATCATCGAGTCCAACCATTCCTATCAAACACTAAACCATGTCCCTCAGCACCTCATCAACCCGTCCCTTAAACACCTCCAGGGAAGGGGAATCAACCACCTCCCTGGGCAGCCTGTTCCAATGCCCAATGACCCTTTCTGGGAAAAACCTCCTCCTAATCTCCAGCCTAAATCTCCCCTGGTGGAGCTTGAGGCCATTGCCCCTTGTCCTGTCCCCTGTCCCTTGGGAGAAGAGCCCAGCTCCCTCCTCTCTACAACCTCCTCTCAGGTACTTGTAGAGAGTAATGAGGTCTCCCCTCAGCCTCCTCTTCTCCAGGATAAACACCCCCAGCTCTCTCAGCTGCTCCTCATAGGGCCTGTTCTCCAGCCCCTTCACCAGCTTCCTTGCTCTTCTCTGGACTCGCTCCAGAGCCTCAACATCCTTCTTGTGCTGAGGGGCCCACAACTGAACACAGGATTCAAGGAGCAGCCTCCCCAGTGCTGAGTCCAGAGGGAGAAGAACCTCCCTGGCCCTGCTGGTCACACCATTTCTGATCCAAGCCAGGATGCCCTTGGCCTTCTTGGCCCTCTGGGCACACTGCTGCCTCATGGTCAGTCGCTGTCGACCAACACCCCCAGGTCCCTCTCCTCCTGGCATCTTTCTAGACAGACTTCTCCCAGTCTGTAGCTCTGCTCAGGGTTGTTGTGCCCCAAGTGCAGGACCCAGCATTTGGCCATGTTAACCCTCATCCCATTGGACTCAGCCCATGGATCCAGCCTGGTTAGGTCCCTTTGCAGAGCCTCCCGACCCTCCAGCAGATCCACACTTCCACATAGCTCAGTGTCATCTGCAAACTTGCTAAGGGAGCACTCGATGACCTCATCCAGGTCATTGATGAATGACCTGGTCATTCCTCCTGGTCATTCATTGATGAATGGTCCTCCCCATCTTGGCAAAAGGGCTGCGCAAGGCGATGGGGGTGGACGAACTGGGGTTTCCCAGTGAACTGCAGACAGAGCAAGGAATTAAACTCTGGATTTCAGCTTTTCTGCTGCCTCCAGCAGCGAAACGCTTGGTGCTGGAGGAATCCTGAGGAGAGCAAGGGTCCTTTGGGGCAAAATCATTCCCTGGGGCTGGTGAATTTCCCTGCTTTAGCAATCCTCCTGGCTTGTGTAAGAAGGGGCCGGGCGGCTCCTCCAGCCGGGGATGAGGGGAAGTCCACGAAGGCCTCAGCTCGATGAGGTTTGATGTTTCTCATCCAGCACCTGAGGCTTTGTCACTGATCCCACCACGGGAAGCGTCTCCCCATGCTCGTTCCTGAGCTCACGGAAACACCCAGTTCCACCCTCACAATGGGTGCAGCACGTGGAGAGGAGGAATTTCAGTTGTAGAAGTGAGCCTGGAGCCTCCCTCAGGCTTCACCATGAGGAACCTGGATTTCTACTCCAGACCAGCCCTCAAGTGACGACCAGCAGTGTGTTTTCTGAGAGCCCATTCCGAAAAGCTCCATCAGCACCTCCTTCTCCTCACCCAGAAACTTTAAGGGGGAAGATTTTCCCTGTTTTAATGGTGTCGGGTGTTTTCTTTTTGCCCTTAGGTGCCTCGGATTATCCTGTGGCTCATGGTTGAGCTTGCGATCATTGGCTCTGACATGCAAGAAGTCATCGGCTCGGCCATCGCCATCAACCTGCTGTCCATGGGCAAGTGAGTCATAGAATCATAGAACAACCAGGTTGGAAGAGACCCATCGGATCATCAAGTCCAACCATTCCTATCAAACACTAATCCATGTCCCTCAGCACCTCATCCACCCGTCCCTTAAACACCTCCAGGGAAGGGGAATCAACCCCCTCCCTGGGCAGCCTATTCCAATGCCAAATGACCCTCTGTGTGAAAAACTTCCTCCTAATCTCTAGCCTAAATCTCCCCTGGTGGAGCTTGAGGCCATTCCCTCTTGCCCCTGGCCTTGTAGAAGCTCATAATGTTCCCATAGCCCCACTTCTCCAGCCTCTCCAGGTCCCTGCCTGGAAATGAGGGCTCCTCTCCCCGAGTGTCACCGTCTGCGCCGGAACAGACTCACATTTTCCTCTAAATCTTCCGAAATCAGCTCTTCGAGGAGGTGATTCACCCTCATTGCGCTGGTGCTGAGCTGACTCAGCCGCTGCTGCCTGCTTCTTTATTTTCGACTCGAAGGAGACTCCGCCCTGAGCAGCCTCTGCCAGGGCTGGACAACCCTTTCCGTGAAAGAATTCTACCCAATATCCAATCTGACCCTCCCCTGGTACAACTCGAGGCCGTTTCCTCACATCCCATCACTTGATCCTTGGGAGAAGAGCCCAGCATGCACCTGACCTCAACCCCCTTTCCAGGAGCTGCCGAGAGCGATGAGGTCTCCCCTCGGCCTCCTCTTCTCCAGATCAAACCCCTCCAGGTCCCTCAGTCACTCTGTTCTCCAGCCCCTTCCCCCGCTCCGTTCCCTTCTCCAGACACATTCCAGCCCCTCAAGGTCTTTCTTGGAGCGATGGATCCAAAACTCAACCCAGGATTGGAGGTGCATCCCCACCAGTGCTGAGAGCAGGGGGACGATCCCTTCCCTGCTCCTACTGGCCACCCCAGGGCTGATCCAAGCCAGGTGCTGGTGGCCACCAGCTTTTCCTTTTACCTTGGAAGATCTTCCCTGGAGTGTTGCAGGATGAAGCTCGGGGAGCTCGGGGAGCTCGGGGAGCTCATCTTATCTGAGCTGCTTGTAGAGCAAACAAACCCACAGTCCCTTGTCAGACATCTTATCAGGCTGCAAACAAAGCTTTCTCCATCCCTGGGACCTTGAGCAATTCAACTCCATCCCAGAGCCTTGGGCAACCCAAATCCATCCCTGGGACCTTGAGCAATTCAAATGCAACGAGGAACCTTGGGCAACCCAAAATCCGTCCCAGAGCCTCAGGCAATTCAACTCCATCCCTCAGACCTTGAGCAACCCAAATCCATCCCTCGGACCTTGGGCAACCCAACTCCATCCCAGAGCCTTGGGCAACCCAAAATCCATCCTGGAGCCTCAGGCAATTCAACTCCATCCCTCAGACCTTGGGCAACCCAAAATCCATCCTAGAGCCTCAGGCAATTCAACTTCATCCCTGGGACCTTAGAATCATAGAATCATAGAACAACCAGGTTGGAAGAGACCCATTGGATCTTCTAGTCCAACCATTCCTATCAAACACTAACCCATGTCCCTCAGGACCTCATCTACCCGTCCCTTAAACACCTCCAGGGAAGGGGAATCAACCACCTCCCTGGGCAGCCTATTCCAATGACCAATGACCCTTTCTGGGAAAAACTTCCTCCTAATCTCCAGCCTAAATCTCCTCTGGTGGAGCTTGAGGCCATTCCCTCTTGTCCTGTCCCCTGTCCCTTAGGAGAAGAGCCCAGCTCCCTCCTCTCCACAACCTCCTCTCAGGGAGTTGGAGAGAATAATGAGGTCTCCTCTCAGCCTCCTCTTCTCCAGGATAAACCCCCCCAGCTCTCTCAGCCGCTCCTCATAGGGCCTGTTCTCCAGCCCCTTCACCAGCCTTGTCGCTCTTCTCTGGTCCATCCCAGAGCCTCGGGCAACCCAAATCCATCCCCAAACAAGGGCTGAAGGGATTTGGGACTGGCAAGGAGGACGAGGGCTTTTGTGCTGACATCCCCCTGTGCTGCTCTCTCACAGGATCCCTCTGTGGGGCGGAGTCCTCATCACCATCGCTGACACCTTCGTCTTCCTCTTCCTGGACAAATATGGTAATTATTTCTCTTCCCGACTTCCAGAAATAAAGCTTCCAGCTTTTTTTTTTTTTTTTTAATGCTGACGTTCTTTTTCTTCTCACAGGCTTACGGAAGCTGGAGGCGTTCTTTGGGTTCCTGATAACCATCATGGCTGTGACGTTTGGCTATGAGGTACCCTCAACCGTCTCTCTGTATCGTTCCCTCTCCCCACCGGTGGCTCCAGCGCCAAATGCAGAGCTACAGACTGGGAGAAGTCTGGCTGGAAACTGCCAGGAGGAGAGGGACCTGGGGGTGTTGGTCGACAGCGACTGACCATGAGGCAGCAGTGTGCCCAGGGGGCCAAGAAGGCCAATGGCATCCTGGCTTGGATCAGAAATGGTGTGACCAGCAGGGCCAGGGAGGTGATTCTCCCTCTGGACTCAGCACTGGTGAGGCTGCTCCTTGAATCCTGTGTTGAGTTGTGGGCCCCTCAGCACAAGAAGGATGTTGAGGCTCTGGAGAGAGTCCAGAGAAGAGCAACGAGGCTGGTGAAGGGGCTGGAGAACAGGCCCTATGAGGAGCGTCTGAGAGAGCTGGGGGTGTTTATCCTGGAGAAGAGGAGGCTGAGAGGAGACCTCATTGCTCTCTGTGACTCCCTGAGAGGAGGTTATAGAGAGGAGGGAGCTGGGCTCTTCTGCCAAGGGACAGGGGACAGGACAAGAGGGAATGGCCTCAAGCTCCACCAGGGGAGATTTAGGCTGGAGATTAGGAGGAAGTTTTTCACACAAAGGTTCATTGGGCATTGGAACAGGCTGCCCAGGGAGGTGGTTGATTCCCCTTCCCTGGAGGTGTTTAAGGGACGGGTGGATGAGGTGCTGAGGGACATGGGTTAGTGTTTGATAGGAACGGTTGGACTCGATGATGCGATGGGTCTCTTCCAACCTGGTTGTTCTATGATTCTAAATCCTGGGGGCAGACGCTTAAAATCCAGGATGTTTGTGGCTGGCTCGGTGTTGGTGAAAACCGGTTGGAGGCTTCCACCCTTTGTCATCCAACTTCCCAGTTGGGTTTTCACCAAAGCCGCTGTGGTTTGGCTTTCAAGTATCACAGGGTCATAGAATCACCAGGTTGGAAAAGACCCATCGGATCGTCGAGTCCATCCATTCCTATCAAACACTAAATCACGTCCCTCAGGACCTCATCATAGAATCATAGGTTGGAAGAAACCAACCAGAAGAGTCTCTTCCAGGTTGGAAGAGACCCATTGGATCATCGAGTCCAACCGTCCAGGGGCCACCTGCCCGTGGTCACCCCCTCTGTTCTTTCTTTCGTCCCCAGTACGTGACAGTGAAGCCAGACCAGGAGAAGCTGCTGAAGGGGCTCTTCATCCCCTACTGCGAGAACTGCGGAACTCCGCAGCTGGAACAGGCCGTGGGTATCGTGGGAGCCGTCATCATGCCGCACAACATGTACCTGCACTCTGCCTTGGTCAAGGTGAGAAGAAGATCCCATCTCAACTCCTCTTTCAGTTCAGACCCCTTCCCTCTCATTCCATCCTTGCCCTCCCTGATCCAGAGACCCTCCTCAGCTTTCCTGGAGCCCCTTTCAGTTCCGGAAGCTGCTCTGAGGTCTCCCCAGGTTGAAGTGACCCAACTCCACCAACCTGTCCCCACAGAGAGTTGCTCTCCCGGCTGGTGCCACGTGTTCTGTGAATATTGGGATTACTTTGCTCTGCAAAGGGCCTTAAACAGGCTGGATCCATGGGCTGAGTCCAAGGTTATTCTCCCTCTGGACTCAGCTCTGGTAAGGCTACTCCTTGAATCCTGTGTTCAGTTGTGGGCCCCTCAGCACAAGAAGGATGTTGAGGCTCTGGAGAGAGTCCAGAGAAGAGCAACGAGGCTGGTGAAGGGGCTGGAGAACAGGCCCTATGAGGAGCGGCTGAGAGAGCTGGGGGGGTTTATCCTGGAGAAGAGGAGGCTGAGGGGAGACCTCATTACTCTCTACAAGTACCTGAGAGGAGGTTGTGGAGAGGAGGGAGCTGGGCTCTTCTCCCAAGGGACAGGGGACAGGACAAGGGGCAATGGCCTCAAGCTCCACCAGGGGAGATTTAGGCTGGAGATTAGGAGGTAGTTTTTCACGGAAAGGGTCACTGGGCATTGGAATTGGCTGCTCAGGGAGGTGGTTGATTCCCCTTCCCTGGAGGTGTTTAAGGGACGGGTGGATGAGGTGCTGAGGGACATGGTTTGGTGTTTGATAGGAATGGTTGGACTCGATGATCTGATGGGTCTCTTCCAACCTGGTTGTTCTATGATTCTGTGGTTCTATGCTTTTCCCTCCCTCCCTTGCTCTCTTCCCACCCAGCGATCTGTGTCCCCCTCTCTGTTCGGTCTAACTCCAGATGTTCTCCACACGAGAGCGAATTCCAGGTTCTCAATCCCTTTCTCTTGTCCCCGTCCCCTTTCCAGTCTCGCCAAGTGAACCGCGCGAATAAGAGGGAAGTGCGAGAAGCCAACAAGTATTTCTTCATCGAGTCCTGCATTGCCCTCTTCGTCTCCTTCATCATCAACATCTTCGTGGTGACCGTCTTCGCCGAGGCTTTCTTCAACAAGACCAACGCGGACGTGGTGAGTTGGGGCTGCCGCTCGGTTCCTGGGGGGCTGCGGTGGCCGGATCCAGGTTAACACCAGAACCCAAGGCCATGGTTTCAATCCAGGATGGGGGATGAGGTGATGGAAAGAACCTCGAGGAGAAGGACTTGGGGTTCTGGGGGAGGAGGAGCTCAACATGTGCTCGAACCCAGAAACCAAGCGTGTCCTGGGCTGCATCCAAAGCCGTGGGAGCCTGGGTTGGAGCAATCCATGATTTCCATCCAGGATGGGGGATGATGGGATGGAGAGAACCTCGAGGAGAAGAATTTGGGGTTCTGGGGGAGGAGGAGCTCAACATGAGCCACCAACGTGTGCTCACAGCCCAGAAACCAACTGAGTCCTGGGCTGCATCAAAAGCCGTGAGAGCCTGGGTTGGAGCAATCCATGGTTTCCATCCAGGATGGGGGATGATGGGATGGAGAGCAGCCCCGAGGAGAAGGACTTGGGGTTCTGGGGAGGAGGAGCTCAACATGTGCTCGAACCCAGAAACCAAACATGTCCTGGGCTGCATCCAGAGCTGTGGGAGCAGCAGGGAGGGAGGGGACTGTCCCCTCTGCTCCTCCCTGGTGAGGCCTCAGCTGGAGGATTGTGTCCAGCTCTGGAATCCTCAACGTAAGGAGGAGATGGAGTTGTTGGAACAGGTCCAGAGGTGGTGACAAAGATGATGACAGGGTTGGAGAACCTCCTGTACGAGGACAGGCTGAGAGAGTTGGGATTGTTCAGCCTGGAGAAGAGAAGGCTCTGAGGAGACTTTAGAGAGACCTTCCATGCCTGAAGAGGCTCCAAAAAAGCTGGAGAGGGGCTGTTCCCAAAAGCTTTGGAGTGATAGGATGAGGGGAACAGGGATAAACTGGAGAGGGGCAGGTTTAGACTGGACATAAAGAAGAATTTCTTCACTCAGAGGACGAGGAGGCCCTGGAAGAGGTTTCCCAGGGAAGCTGTGGCTGCCCCACCCCTGGAGATGTTCCAGACCAGGTTGGATGGGGCTCAGAGCCCCTGAACCCATGAGAGATGTCCTTGCCCATCACAGATGGAACTGGATGAGCTTTAAGGTCCCTTCTGACCCAAGCAGCTCTACGATTCTATGACAAGTCCCATTTAAACCATTTAAATTACGACTTTTTTAAACTAAACCCATTTAAATTACGACTTTTCTGCTCGTCCTCGCCGCACGAAACCAACTGACCACATCCCTCTGTCTCGTTGCAGAACTCTGTCTGCGCCAACACCAGCAGCCCCCATTCCTCCCTCTTCCCAAACAACAATGAGACGCTGGAGGTGGACATCTACAAAGGGGTGAGTGGTGGGATGCTTGACCCTCAGCAGCTGCAGGGAGGGGGTTCAGCCCCTCTGCTCTGCTCTGCTGAGACCCAAACCTGGAGTTCTGCATCCAGTTCTGTGTCCTCAGCACGGGAAGGATGTGGAGCTGGTGGAGCGAGGGCAGAGGAGGCCACGGAGATGATCCGAGAGTTGGAAAACAGGCTGAGAGAGTTGGGGTTGTTCAACCTGGAGAAGAGAAGGCTCCAGGGAGACTTTAGAGCAGCTTCCAGCACTGAAAGGAGCTCCAGGAAAGCTGAGGAACTGCTCTTGATCAGGGAGCACAGGGGTAGGACGAGGAGGAATGGGTTTGAGATGAAAGAATCATAGAATCATAGAACAACCAGGTTGGAAGAGACCCATCGGATCATCGAGTCCAACCATTCCTATCAAACACTAAACCATGTCCCTCAGCACCTCATCTACCTGTGATGAGATTGAGATGAGATCTTAGGCAGAAATGTTTTGCTGTGAGGGTGAGGAGGCCCTGGAAGAGGTTTCTCAGAGAAGCTGTGGCTGCTCCATCCCTGGAGATGTTCCAGGGCAGGTTGGATGGGGCTTGGAGCCCCTGATCCAGCGGGAGGTGCCCCTGCCCATGGCAGGAGTAGCACTGGATGATCTTAGAGGTCCTTTCCAACCCAACCCATCCTTCTCCAATCCTTGAGCCCAGCCTTTCACTCCAGAGAAGTTCTCTCTCCCGTCCTCATGGTTTTTAGCCCCCACCCCTGACCCCACTGGTGTGACCAGCAGGTCCAGGGAGGTGATTCTCCCTCTGGACTCAGCACTGGGGAGGCTGCTCCTTAAATCCTGTGTTCAGTTGTGGACCCCTCAACGCAAGAAGGATGTTGAGGCTCTGGAGCGAGTCTAGAGAAGAGCCACGAGGCTGGTGAAGGGTCTGGAGAACAGGCCCTATGAGGAGCATCTGAGAGAGCTGGGGGTGTTTATCCTGGAGAAGAGGAGGCTGAGAGGAGACCTCATTGTTCTTTGTAACTCCCTGAAAGGAGGTTGTGGAGAGGAGGGAGCTGGGCTCTTCTCCCAAGGGACAGGGGACAGAACAAGAGGGAATGGCCTCAAGCTCCACCAGGGGAGATTTAGGCTGGAGATTAGGAGGAAGTTTTTCACAGAAAGGGTCACTGGGCATTGGAATAGGCTGCCCAGGGAGGGGGTTGATTCCCCTTCCCTGGAGGTGTTTAAGGGATGGGTAGATGAAGTGCTGAGGGACATGGGTTAGTGTTTGATAGGAATGGTTGGACTCGATGATCCGATGGGTCTCTTCCAACCTGGTGGTTCTATGATTCTCTGACTCCCTGTGTCCTGCTCCCCTCGTTGATTTGACGTCAGCTCCATCCTCTTGTCCCAGGGCGCTGTGCTGGGCTGTTACTTCGGCCCCGCTGCCCTCTACATCTGGGCCATCGGGATCCTTGCCGCCGGCCAGAGCTCGACGATGACTGGGACCTACTCCGGGCAGTTCGTTATGGAGGTAACCAACCCTCTTCCATCCCCGGTCGCTCCGTTCCCGAGTCTTTCAAGCTCATCTTGGTGATTCTCAACCATATCTTCATCGATGATGTAGACAGCGAGATGGAGGGAACCCTCAGCAGGTGACACCAAGCTGAGTGTCACAGCAGAAGGATGGGATGTCACCCAGAGGGACCTGGACAGGCTGGAGAAGTGGCGCCGGGAGAACCTCATGGGGTTCAACAAGGCACTTCCCACCTGAGGACAGACTGAGAGAGCTGGGGATGTTCAGCCTGGAGAAGAGAAGGAGACCTTAGAGAGACCTTAGAGTGACCTTCCAGACCTGAAGAGGCTCCAAGGAAGCTGGAGAGGGGCTGTTCCCAAAAGCTTGAAGTGATAGGATGAAGGGAATGGGGATAAACTGGAGAGGGGCAGAGTTAGACTGGACATACAGAAGAATTTTGTCGCTTGGAAGGTGAGGAGGCCCTGGAAGAGGTTTCCAGGGAGATTGTGGCTGCCCCATCCCTGGGGATGTTCAGCCTGGAGAAGAGAAGGCTCTGAGGAGACCTTAGAGAGACCTTCCAGACCTGAAGAGGCTCCAAGAAAGCAGGAGAAGGACTGTTCCCAAAAGCTTGGAGTGATGGGATGAAGGGGAATGGGGAGAAACTGGAGAGGGACAGATTTAGACTGGACATAAGGAGGAATTTCTCCACTGTGAGGGTGAGGAGGCCCTGGAAGAGGTTCCCAGGGAGACTGTGGCTGCTCCATCCCTGGGGATGTTCAGCCTGGAGAAGAGAAGGAGACCTTAGAGAGACCTTCCAGACCTGAAGAGGCTCCAAGAAAGCAGGAGAGGGGCTGTTCCCAAAAGCTTGGAGTGATGGGATGAAGGGGAATGGGGACAAACTGGAGAGGGGCTGAGTTAGACTGGACGTAAGGAGGAATTTCTTCACTATGAGGGTGAGGAGGCCCTGGCAGAGGTTTCCCAGGGAAGTTGTGGCTGCCCCATCCCTGGAGATGTCCAAGGGCAGGTTGGATGGGGCTTGGAGCCCCTGATCCAGTGTGTTATCCCTGCCTGTGGCAGGAGATTGGAACTGGATGATCTTTAGGTCCTTCCAACCCGATTTATTCAATGATTCTATTATTCTCCTTCCCTGGACACGCAGCTCTGGCTCAAAGCTGCTTCAGCCTCCTCGCTGGGCTTCCCAACTCCCTGTTGGGCCCCGAGTCCCCCCTTCCCACCATGCTCGGGGTCTCCTCGTGGTGTTTTCACCCGGTGACTTCTCGGCTTTTCCTTCAGGGCTTCCTCAACCTGCGCTGGTCTCGCTTTGCCCGGGTGCTGCTGACCCGCTCCATCGCCATCACCCCCACCCTCTTCGTCGCCATCTTCCAGGACGTGGAACACTTGACGGGCATGAACGACTTCTTAAACGTCCTCATGAGCCTCCAGGTGAGCGGCAGCGCTCGGCTCCTGGTGAAAAAAACAAACCTCTGGCACTGGAGAGGATGAAAGGCAACAGGTTGGAGCTGATCGAAGGGAGATTGAGACGAGATCTGGGAAAGAAATGTGCTCCTGAGAGGATGGGGAGACCCTGACCCAGGTTGCCCAGAGAAGTTGTGGCTGCCCCATCCCTGGAGCTGCTCCAGGCCAGGTTGGACAGGGCTTGGAGCCCCTGAGCCAGTGGGAGGTGGAGCTGGGGGTGGGCTTTGAGGTCCCTTCCAACCCAAACCATTCCAGGATTAACCCCCTCAGCCCATGTAGCCAAATGACATGATGGCATCTCCATCACTGGAGCTGCTCCAGGCCAGGTTGGATGGGGCTTGGAGGCCCTGAGCCAGTGGGAGGTGGAGCTTGGGGTGGGATTTGAGGTCCCTTCCAACCCAACCGTCCCAAGCCTCTCAGCCCATGAAGCCAAATGACATGATGGCATCTTCATCCCTGGAGCTGCTCCAGGCCAGGTTGGACGGGGCTCGGAGCCCCTGAGCCAGCGGGAGGTGGGATGGAACTGGATGAGCTTGGAGGTCCCTTCTATCCCAACCATCCCAAGCCTCTCAGCCCATGAAGCCAAATGACATGATGGCATCTCCATCCCTGGAGCTGCTCCAGACCAGGTTGGACAGGGCTTGGAGGCCCTGAGCCAGTGGGAGGTGGAGCTGGGGGTGGGCTTTGAGGTCCCTTCCAACCCAAACCGTCCCAGGATTAACCCCCTCAACCCATGAAGCCAAATGACACGATGGCATCTCCATCCCTGGAGATGTTCCAGACCAGGTTGGATGGGGCTTGGAGCCCCTGAGCCAGCGGGAGGTGGGATGGAACTGGATGGGCTTGGAGGTCCCTTCCATCCCAACCATCCCAAGCCTCTCAGCCCATGAAGCCAAATGACATGATGGCATCTCCATCCCTGGAGATGCTCCAGACCAGGTTGGATGGGGCTTGGAGCCCCTGAGCCAGCGGGAGGTGGGTTGGAACTGGATGAGCTTTGAGGTCCCGTCCAACCCAAACCGTTCCAGGATTAAGCCCCTCAGCCCATGAAACCAAATGACATGATGGCATCTCCATCCCTGGAGATGCTCCAGACCAGGTTGGATGGGCCTTCGAGCCCCTGATCCCATGGGAGATGTCCCTGCCCATGGATTCCATGAATATTTCAGCCCCTGGTGCTTCAGGCTTTGCAGGAGCAGCTGAGTCGAGCGAGTTGCTGCAGCAGAGAAGTGGAGAGGATCAACCACAGAATCCTGGATCTCTTTGGGTTGGAAGGGACCTCAAACCCCATCTGGGTCCATCCTGAGGGACACCTCCCACTGGATCCGGGTGCTCAAAGCCTCAAGGTCTCCAATTGCTTCCTTGTCCCGGCCGGGAAAGTCCCTTCTGTCTCCCATCACAACAGCTTCAAGGAAATGGTGTCAGATCCGAGCAATGCTCGGATGTTTGTCCACACTGACATCATCACAACCACCTCCACTCTTCATCCTTCTAGGCTGGATATGAGGAGGAAGTTTTTCACAGAAAGGGTCAGGGGGCAGTGTCAGAGGCTGCCCAGGGAGGTGGTTGATTCACCTTTCCTGGAGGTGTTTAAGGGATGGGTGGATGAGGTGCTGAGGGACATGGGTTAGTGTTTGATAGGAATGGTTGGACTCGATGATCCGATGGGTCTCTTCCAACCTGGTTGTTCTATGATTCTGTATTTCCTTCCTTCTTTCAGCTGCCCTTTGCTCTGATCCCTGTGCTGACGTTCACCAGCCTCCCCAGCGTCATGAACGATTTTGCTAATGGGCTGTAAGTAACGAAGGGAATCGCCTCGTCGTCTCGGTCCTTTCCTCCCGGCCCCTCCACCTCACCCAGTTGTGCTCTGGTCTCGCTCGCAGGTTCTGGAAGATCACGGGAGGGCTGCTCATCCTCATCGTCTGCTGCATCAACATGTACTTCGTGGTGGCCTACGTCATGTCCCTCAACCACATCGCTCTGTACGTCGGGGCTGCTGTCCTCAGCGTCATCTACCTCTCCTTTGTGGCCTATTTGGTAAGTTTGGGGTGAGCTGGGACGAGAGCCCCTGGGGGTTATTTTCAGAGAGTTCATAGAATCATAGAATCGTAGAACAACCAGGTTGGAAGGGACCCATCACATCTTCTAGTCCAACTATTCCTGTCAAACACTAACCCATGTCCCTCAAGACCTCATCCAACCGTCCCTTAAACACCTCCAGGGAAGGGGAATCAACCACCTCCTTGGGCAGCCTGTTCCAATGCCCAATGACCCTCTGTGTGAAAAATTTCCTCCTAATCTCCAGCCTAAATCTCCCCTGGTGGAGCTTGAGGCCATTCCCTCTCGTCCTGTCCCTTGGGAAAAGAGCCCAGCTCCCTCCTCTCCACAACCTCCTTTCAGGGAGTTGGAGAGAGCAATGAGGTCTCCTCTCAGCCTCCTCTTCTCTAGGCTAAACCCCCCCAGCTCTCTCAGCCGCTCCTCATAGGGCCTGTTCTCCAGCCCCTTCACCAGCCTCGTTGCTCTTCTCTGGACTCTCTCCAGAGCCTCAACATCCTTCTTGTGCTGAGGGGCCCACAACTCAACACAGGATTCAAGGAGCAGCCTCACCAGTGCTGAGTACTGAGTCCAGGGGGTTCGCACCTGAGACTCCACCTTCGCTCCATCCTGGAGATCCCCAAACCTGAGACTTCAACTATTTTCGCATCAAACTGGCTGAAACTCATGGTTGGACTCGACGATCCGATGGGTCTCTTCCAACCTGGTTTTTCTATGATTCTATGAAACACTCGATTCCAGCAGCAGCCACAGGGCTCGGAGGTTCAAAATGCCCTCAAACCCCTTAAGGCGGCGCCGGAGACTGCAGGAGTTTTGGGGAAGATCCACAAAATCATGGGATGGTTGGAAAAGCCCCCCAAGCTCATCCAGCCTAACCCTCAGCCCAACTCCACCATGACCCTACTGCGCCTTGTCCCCAAGGGCCACATCTACGTGTGTTTTGAACCCTTCCAGGGATGGAGGCTCCACCACAGCCCTGGGCAGTCGCTGCCAGGGCTGGACAACCCTTTCCATGAAGGAGTTTTCCCCAATATCCAATCTGACACTCCCCTGGACCAACTCAAGGCCGTTTCCTCGCATCCCATCACTTGATCCTTGGGAGAAGAGCTCAGCAACCACCTCACCACAACCTCCTTTCCAGGAGTTGCAGAGAGCGATGAGGTCCCCCCTTGGCCTCCTCTTTTCCACACCAAACCCCTCAGCTCCCTTATTTCTCCCATAGCCCCTGTTCTCCAGCCCCTTCCCCAGTCCGTTCCCTTCTCCAGACACTTTCCAGCCCCTCAAGGTCTTTCTTGGAGCGAGGAGCCCAAAACTCAACCCAGGATTGGAGGTGCATCCCCACCAGCACTGAGAGCAGGGGGACGATCCCTTCCCTGCTCCTGGTGGCCACCCCAGACCTGAGCCAAGCCAAGCGCTGCTGCCCTTCGTGGCCACCTGGGCCATTGCTGAACCTCTGTTGATCAACTTCCCCAGGACCTTTTCCCTGGGACTGTTTTCCAGCCACTCTTCCCCAGGCCTGGAGCTGCTTGAGGTTGTTGTAGGGTCTAGTGCAGGATCTGACACTTGGCCTGGTGGAAACTCATCTCGTTGGGCCTGAATATGGACCAGTGTGTCCTGATCCCCCTGCAGAGCCTCCTGCTCTCCAGCCATGGACCAGTCTGTCCCAATCCCTCTGCAGAGCCTCCATCCATGGATCCAACCTGTACCAATTCCTCTGCAGAGCCTCCAGCCATGGATCCAACCTGTCCCCATCCCTCTGCAGAGCCTCCTACTCTCCATCCATGGATCCAGCCTGTCCTGATCCCTCTGCAGAGCCTCCATCCATGGATCCAGCCTGTCCCAATCCCTCTGCAGAGCCTCCTGCTCTCCAACCATAGATCCAGCCTGTCCCAATCCCTCTGCAGATCCTCCATCCATGGATCCAACCTGTCCCAATCCCTCTGCAGAGCCTCCTGCCCTCCAGTCCATGTATCCAGGCTGTCCTGATCCCCCTGCAGAGCCTCCTGCTCTCCCCCCCATGGATCCAGCCTGTCCCAATCCCTCTGCAGAGCCTCCTGCCCTCCAGTCCATGGATCCAGCCTGTCCTGATCCCTCTGCAGAGCCTCCTGCCCTCCAGCCCATGGATCCAGCCTGTCCTGATCCCTCTGCAGAGCCTCCATCCATGGATCCAGCCTGTCCCCATCCCTCTGCAGAGCCTCTTGCTCTCCAGCTATGGATCCAGCCTGTCCTGATCCCTCTGCAGAGCCTTGATCCATGGATCTAGCATGTCCCGATCCCTCTGCAGAACCTCCATCCATGGATCCAGCCTGTCCCGATCCCTCTGCAGAGCCTCCTGCTCCTCACTCCCTCCCATTCTGGTTCTGAGGGTTCCCCGAGCAGATCCACCAGCAGAACCTCTGCCAATTCCCCGTCATTCCCGACCCCTTCCTTTCCTTTGCAGACGTGGCTGTGCCTCATCGCCCTGGGCGCCTCCTTCCTGGCCTGCGGCAACACGGTAAGCGTCACCCGGACCCTGCTGAGCGAAGAGTCCCCGGCTCAGGCCTCCAAGTAGCCTCCGAGTAGCCTCCGAGTAGCCACGGTGTCTGTGACAAGTAGCCATCAGAGCCAGTGCGTCCTATGGTTTGCCGTGTGAACCAAACCGAACGTATGTGCGCTTGGCACAGCTTGAAAATTTTTTAAAAATTGATCCATCCGGCGTCCGGATGGGAAAAATATGGAATATTCATGTCGGTGAACACCTCGAATCCCGCTGGAACGGGGGGGGCAGGGATTTCTAGACACTACGATGCCGCTTTGGCTCATTCCAAGCCAAGCGGTGTCTCCGGGTTTTTCCCGTGTGGGTGAAACCCAAGAGATTCCTTTATCCCGAAGCGTTTTAATCCATGTAGCAGAAAGACTGGAGCTCCAGGACGTCGCTGCTTCCGTCTTTGACCTGGAGAATCCATAAAATATAAGCTAAGAAACTCCAAACCTTAAAGCCTGTTGGGATTTGCTGCCGCCCCTCGTCCTCCAGCCGGGTTTGGGGTCTTGGAAACGTTTCCAATCCAACTTTTCCACTTGGAAACGTTTCCAATCCGGAGTGAAGCTGAGCGGGAGGCGCAGCTCCCGCTGTGTAAGGACTGGAAATCTTGGCATTAATTGTCTTGTTTTCCTCGTGGGTTTAGGGTCTCGGCAAAGGGAATGCGGCACAATCTTTGGGTTATTTATGAGTTTGGGACTCGGTTCCTGTCTGTGGGAGTCAGGGAAGAGCTCAAGAGTCCCCAAAAGGCACCAAAAGGATGGGGAAGAGTGAGTGGTTCAGGGTTGAGGTTCTCATGAGGTTCTCCAGGTGCCAGGTTCTCCCAGGCCTCGGACCTTGGCCTTGTAGAACCTCCTCTGGAGGTTCTACAAGGCCAAGGGCAAGGTCCGAGGCCTGGGTTGGAGCAATCCATGGTTTCCATCCAGGATGGGATGGAGAGAACCCTGAGGAGAAGGACTTGGGGTTCTGGGGGAGGAGAAGCTCAACGTGTGCTCGAACCTAGAAACCAACCATGTCCTGGGCTGTGTCCAAAGCTGTGGGAGCAGCAGGGAAGGAGGGGATTGTCCCCTCTGCTCCTCCCTGGGGAGACCTCAGCTGGAGGATTGTGTCTAGTTCTGGATCCTCAACCTAAGAAAGAGATGGAGCTGTAGGAGCAGGTCCAGAGGAGGCAACGGGGATGATGAGAGGGATGGAGAACGTCCTGTATGAGGACAGGCTGAGAGAGTTGGGCTTGTTCAGCCTGGAGAAGGCTCTGAGGAGACCTTAGAGAGACCTTCCAGCACCTGAAGAGGCTCCAAGAAAGCTGGAGAGGGGCTGTTCCCAAAGGCTTGTGGTGATAGGATGAGGGGGAACAGGGATAAACTGGAGAGGGGCAGAGTTAGACTAGATATTAGGGAGAATTTCTTCACTGTGAGGGTGAGGAGGCTCTGGAAGAGGTTCTCCAGGGAAGCTGTGGCTGCTCCATCCCTGGAGGGGTTCAAGGGCAGGTTGAATGGGGCTTGGAGACCCTGATCCCATGGGAGGTGTCCCTGCCCTGGGAATTTTTGCTCTTCCTGCTGCAAGAATTGACTTTCTGAGGGTCACTGAGCGGCGCAGCCCCCTGAGCTCTCCTTCCCGGCTGCTGCTCCATGTGGAATCTCATTTCCAACCCCAGATCCAGTCTGGACCGACCGCTGCTCCCATTAAAGCGCAGATACTCTCCCAACTTGGCTCCTTGGGTCGTTTTTTGGGGGGAGTTCCTCTGATCTTCGGCTGTAAAGGAGACCCCAGCGGCTCCAGTGCTGTGGACCCTGCTGGCAGGATGAGACCTCCTGAGAGGGAGGGAAAGGGACCTGAACAGGCTGGACCACTGGGCTGAGTCTAATGGGATGAGGTTTAACACGGCCAAATGCTGGGTCCTGCACTTGGGGCACAACAACCCTGAGCAGAGCTCCAGACTGGGAGAAGTCTGGCTGGAAAACTACCAGGAGGAGAGGGACCTGGGGGGGTTGGTCGACTGCGACTGACCATGAGCCAGCAGTGTGCCCAGGGGGCCAAGAAGGCCAATGGCATCTTGGCTTGGATCAGAAACGGTGTGACCAGCAGGGCCAGGGAGGTGATTCTCCCTCTGGACTCAGCACTGGTGAGGCTGCTCCTTGAATCCTGTGTTCAGTTGTGGGCCCCTCAGCACAAGAAGGATGTTGAGGCTCTGGAGAGAGTCCAGAGAAGAGCAACGAGGCTGGTGAAGGGGCTGGAGAAGAAGAGGAGTGTCTGAGAGAGCTGGGGGGGTTTATCCTGGAGAAGAGGAGACTGAGAGAAGACCTCATTACTCTCTACAACTCCCTGAGAGGAGGTTGTGGAGAGGAGGGAACTGGGCTCTTCTCCCAAGGGACAGGGGACAGGACAAGAGGGAATGGCCTCAAGCTCCACCAGGGGAGATTTAGGCTGGAGATTAGGAGGAAGTTTTTCCCAGAAAGGGTCATTGGGCATTGGAACAGGCTGCCCAGGGAGGGGGTTGATTCCCCTTCCCTGGAGGTGTTTAAGGGACGGGTGGATGAGGTGCTGAGGGACATGGGTTAGTGTTTGATAGGAATGGTTGGACTCGATGATGCGATGGGTCTCTTCCAACCTGGTTGTTCTATGATTCTACGATTCTATGAGACCTCCCAGGATCCAGACCCTCCATCAGCCTCTCCCTGCTTTCTCCTGGCTTCTCTGGGAGCAGATCCACATCACCCATGTTCTCCCCTAAGGTTGGGGCACCACGAGCCCCAAGCGCTGGGATTTCTTTGGTGGGATCCAGGCGCATGCATCCCCCGTCCTGCTCTGCCTTTAGAGGCTTTTCTGCTCTCAAATCTTGCGGATTTGAGCTGCTTTTTCAGCTGTGGTTGAGCCCAAGCCCAGCTCCAGCTGCACAGGGAGCTCGGAGGCCGAGCAGACTGAAAATCCGTAGGAAAAGGAGTCTCAGCAGCAGGAGCTGCCGCTGAGTTAACGAACAAGCTGGTGCCATAAGCGAGGGTCGGCATGGGGTGGGATTTTGTTAAACCCTGTTCAACTCAGGCTTAATTAAACCCTACTTTGCTCCGGCTTCATTAAACCCTGCTCAACTCAGGCTTCGTTAAACCCTGCTCAGCTCAGTCTTCGTTAAAACTTGCTCAACTCAGGCTTCATTAAAACCTGCTCAGCTCAGGCTTCGTTAAACCCTGTTCAACTCAGGCTTCGTTAAACCCTGCTCAGTTCCAGTTTCGTTAAACCCTGCTCAGCTCAGTCTTCGTTAAAACCTGTTCAACTCAGTCTTCATTAAACGCTGCTCAACTCAGGCTTCGTTAAACCCTGTTTGGCTCAGGCTTCATTAAACCCTACTCAGCTCAGGTTTCGTTAAAACCTGCTCAGCTCAGGCTTCATTAAACCTTGTTCAACTCGGGCTTTGTTAAAACCTGCTCAACTCAGGCTTCGTTAAACAATGCTTGGCTCAGGCTTCATTAAACCCTGTTCAGCTCAGGCTTCGTTAAACTCTGCTTGGCTGAGTCTTCATTAAACCCTGCTCAACTCTGGTTTCATTAAACCGTATTCAACTCAGGCTTCATTAAACCCTGCTCAACTCAGACTTCGTTAAACACTGCTCAACTCAGACTTCGTTAAACAATGCTTGGCTCAGGCTTTGTTAAACCCTGCCCAGCTCTGGCTTCATTCAACCCTGTTCAACTCTGGTTTCGTTAAACCCTGCTCAGCTCAGGCTTTGTTAAACCCTACTCAGCTCTGGTTTTGTTAAACCCTGCTCAGCTCTGGTTTTGTTAAAACCTGTTCAACTCAGTCTTCGTTAAACCCTACTTGGCTCCAGCTTCATTAAACCCTGCTCAACTCAGGCCTCGTTAAAACCTGCTCAACTCAGTCTTCGTTAAACACTGCTCAACTCCAGCTTCATTAAACCCTGTTCAGCTCAGGCTTTGTTAAACCCTACTTGGCTCCGGCTTCACTAAACCCTGCTCAGGTCCAGCTTCATTAAACCCTGTTCAACTCAGTCTTCATTAAACCCTGCTCAACTCTGGTTTCATTAAACCCTGTTCAGCTCCGGCTTCATTAAACCCTGTTCAGCTCAGGCTTTGCTAAACCTGCTCCACTCAGGCTTCATTAAACCCCGTTCAGCTCAGTCTTCGTTAAACCCTGCCCAGCTCCAGCTTCATTCCGGGCTCTCACCTCTCCCTCTCCTCTTCCAGTGCCTGCTGGGTTTTGCCACCCACCCTGAGCAATTCCTACTCAACGCCATTGACGCCGACACTCCCAGATGATCCTGGCTCTGCGGCTGG
Organism: Coccyzus lansbergi; assembly: GCA_033558105.1. Lineage (NCBI taxonomy): Eukaryota > Metazoa > Chordata > Aves > Cuculiformes > Coccyzidae > Coccyzus > Coccyzus lansbergi. The sequence continues at coordinate 43,217 of JAUMJK010002753.1, forward strand.
AAGGATGGAGCTGAGTCTACCGGAGATGCTTCTCCTGCTGCAGAATCCTCGGCCGTCACCTCACCAGGACCGGGACGGCAATCGGGAGCCAAGCCCAAGGTCTCTCCCGGGAATATCGGTGGGATCAGAGCATCCTGGAGCAACGGGAAGAGCCGCTGAGCCGGGAAAGTCACAGCTCGAAATGCCAGCATCACCCATCCTGATCTTTATGTCCCTCCCAAGATTTTCCTTTGCAAATTCTCAGGTGGGGAATGGATTTGTAGACATTTCCCTGAGTCCGAGACACATTTCTCCTGGCAGGGAGCTGCTTGGACGCCTATTTTTTTCCTTTTCCCCTCATTTCGGGGAAATTCCAGACTTGGAAAACCGAACCAGGCCTGAGCCGCTTTCCTGGCAGCTGCCAGGATCCTCCGACGGAGTCTGAGAACTCCTCCTTTCCAGCTCCTTGTTCCCAGCTCCAGTGGATCCAGAGGGGTCGGTTCCTCCTAACTTTCCCTTCATCCCGTCCCTGTTTTAATTAAATCTTTCCCAATCCAAGTCTCTTTGATTCTTTGAGTCCTTGGCCCCATCCTTATCCCGCCTCTCCAGAGGGTTTCTCCACTAAGGGATCGGATTTGACCTTTTCCGTTCAGCTTCCAGCCCAACTTAGAAATAAAACTGACCTTCCCTGCCCCTTTTCCCAGAAGGATTTCACAGAATCAGAGAATCACAGAGGAACCAGGTTGGAAGAGACCCATGGGATCATCGAGTCCAACCATTCCTATCAAACACTAAACCAAGTCCCTCAGGACCTCATCCACTCGTCCCTTAAACACCTCCAGGGAAGGGGAATCAACCACCTCCCTGGGCAGCCTGTTCCAATGCCCAATGACCCTTTCCGTGAAAAACTTCCTCCTAATCTCCAGCCTCAGCTCCTGGTGGAGCTTGAGGCCATTCCCTCTCGTCCTGTCCCCTGTCCCATGGCAGAAGAGCCCAGCTCCCTCCTCTCTACAACCTCTTTTCAGGGAGTTGGAGAGAGTAATGAGGTCTCCTCTCAGCCTCCTCTTCTCCAGGCTAAACAACCCCAGCTCTCTCAGCCGCTCCTCATAGGGCCTGTTCTCCAGCCCCTTCACCAGCCTCGTTGCTCTTCTCTGGACTCTCTCCAGAGCCTCAACATCCTTCTTGTGCTGAGGGGCCCACAACTGAACACAGGATTCAAGGAGCAACCTCCCCAGTGCTGAGTCCAGAGGGAGAAGAACCTCCCTGGCCCTGCTGGTCACACCGTTTCTGCTCCAAGCCAGGATGCCATTGGCCTTCTTGGCCCCCTGGGCACACTGCTGCCTCATGCTCAGTCGCTGTCGACCAACACCCCCCACCCCAGGTCCCTCTCCTCCAGGCCCTTTCCAGCCAGACTTCTCCCAGTCTGTAGCTCTGCTCAGGGTTGTTGTGCCCCAAGTGCAGGAGGCGGCATTTGGCCGTGTTAACCCTCATCCCATTGGACTCAGCCCATGGATCCAGCCTGTTCAGGTCCCTTTGCAGAGCCTCCCGACCCTCCAGTAGATCCACACTTGCACACAGCTTTGTGTCATCTGCAAACTTGCTAAGGGAGCACTCGATGCCTTCATCCAGGTCATTGATGAAGATATTGAACAGGACCCAGCACTGAGCCCTGGGGACACCACTTGTCACTGGCCTCCAACTGGACTTAACACCATTTCCCACCACTCTCTGGGCCCTCCAGCCAACCAGTTTTCCACCCAGGAGAGTGTGAGCCTATACAGGCCAGAGGTGACAGTTTCCGAAGCAGAATACTGGGAGAAACTGTGTCAAAAGCTTTACTGAAGTCCAGGAAGACCACATAGAATCATAGAATCACCACCAGGTTGGAAGAGACCCACAGCCTTTCCCTCATCCAGCAGCCGAGTCACTTTGTCATAGAAGGCGATCAGGTTAGTTTGGCTTTGGGGGTGACTTTGCTTTTGGGGGTGACCCCTGGTTTTATATGGGGGGAGGTGGGGGGGATCTCACCTGCTGCTCCCTCTGGAAGCTCCGGAGCCCCCGACGTGCGCAGAGCTGGACCCCGAGGCGGCCGAGCCCCAACAGCAGCCCCCCCAAAACCAGTGGGGCGGCCACCAGCCCGGCCACCAGCCACGGCCAGGGCCCCCCCGGCCCCCCTGGGAAAAGGGACAGAGTTGGGACCCCTCCTCAGTGTCCTGGGGGGAAGAGGAGCCCCCCAACCCAACCCTGGGGGGCACCCACCCTGGGGGAAGGGGGCCAGGGGGTCTGGGGTCCCAGCACCCTGAGAGGGGAGGGGTCCCATAGTCCTGGTGGGGGGACATAGGGGTCCTTGGGGTTCAGAATTTGGGGACACACACACATGGTGGTCCTTACGGTCCAGAATTCCTGGGGGTGAGGGGGACATGGGGGTCATCGGGGTCCCAGCATCCCGGGGAGGAGGGGACATGGGGTTCCCTGAATCCCATGGAAGGACACATGGGGGGTCCTTGGGGTTCAGAATTCCCGGGGGGAACACATGGGAAGTCCCTGAATCCTGGGTGGGGAGGGGTCCTGGGGGGCACATGGGGATCCTTGGGGTCCAGAATTCGGGGTGGGGGACACACACATGGGGGTCCCTGGATGTCCTTGGGGGTCTTTGGGGTTCCAGCATTCCAAAGGGGGAGGGGTCCCATAATCCTGGGGGGGGGCATGGGTGTCCCTTGGGGTCCAGAACCCCAGGGTTGGGGTGGGGGGGGGGAATATAGAGGTCCCCACACTCACCCTTCTCAGCCCAGACGGTGAGGGTGACCCCCCCCTCCTCATCCTCTCCTCCCTCGATGAGGAAGAGCAGCTCCCGCCCATCGTGGCTGCTCCCGCGGCACCAGGCTCGGGGGGTCCCGGGGGGGTGCGGGGGCATGGGTGGCACGGGGGGGGACACAGGGCACTGCAGTTCCCCGACAGCCGTCCCCCAACCAGGCACTCGGCACAGTCCCTGCAACCCGAGGTCAAATATCTCCATCTACGTCCCAACATCTCCATCCCATCCCAACATCTCCATCTCCATCCCATCCCATCCCAACATCTCCATCTCCATCCCATCCCAACATCTCCATCTCCATCCCAATCTCTCCTCTCCTCTCCTCCTCATCCCCATCTGATCCTCCCCGTCCAACGTCCTCCACCCCTTCCCATCCCACCCTCTTCATCCCGTCCTAACCTTCTCCCTCCTGTGTCATCCTCTCCATCCCATTCTCTACCCCATCCCTTCCTCTGCATCCCATCCAAATCATCCCCATCCCCTGGAGGGACCTTCATCCCTCAGATGAACCCCCATCCCATCCTCTATCCCATCCCATCCACCCCTTATCAGGAAGGTACCTCATCCCATCCTCATCCTCTCCTCCCCATCGAATCTTCCCCATCCCATCCTCCCCATCCCATCCAGTCCCTGTCCCCATCCCGTCGTTCACCGCAGGCGCTGGCAGGGGGGTCGACAGGAGAGGCAGTGGCCACAGTGGGGACCCCGGTAGCCGTGGCGGCAGCGGCAGGTCCCGCAGATGCACTCACCGCGCTGAGGCCCTGAGACGGATGGAGACACATGATGGGACAGGGACCCATGGGACACGTGGTGGGATGGGGACTCATTGTGGGATAAGAACCCATGGGGCACATGGTGGGATGGGAAGCCATGGTGGGGCAGGGACCCACAGGACACGTGGTAGGATGGGGACCCTTGGGGGACAAGGACCCAAGGGACACATGTTGGGATGGAGTTGGGAACCACAGGACAAGTGCATCCAACAGGGACAGAACCCCCATGGGGACAAGGACAAGGAAGGGGCCCCAGGATGGCCGTGCTTCCCCCACCCGGTCCCCGTGACCCCCTGTCCTCCCCATCCCACCTCCGCAGAGCAGTCCCCTGTGTCTCGGGCAGGTGCCGCAGGGTGGGGGTCCCGTGCTGTTGATGGGGGGCTGGCAGCTCAGGGTGTCCCCCCCAGCAGAGACCTCACACTCGCAGTGCCGTCCCCCACGGCCACTGGGGCACCTGGGGGGGCACGGTCAGACTCACTGAGCACCCCTTGCCCTACTGACCTCCCCGACCCGCAGGAGACCCCCACCCCCTCGACCCACAGAGCATCCCCCCTACCCACAGAGATCTTTATCCCGCCCCATGGACCCCATTCCACCCCATGCACCCCATCCCATTCCATTGACTGCAACCCCATGGACCCCCAACCCACCCCATCACCCCCATCCCACCCCATGGACCCCTCTCCCATCCCATTGCCCCCACCCCATGGACCCCCTCCCACCCCATAACCCCATCCCAACGATAACTGCATCCTACCCTATGGATCCCACACTATTGCCGCCACCCCAGGGACCCCCAACTCACCCCATGGACTCCCTCCCACCCCATTCCCATCTCTCAACCCATTGCCCTTATCCCAACCTATGTCCCCATCCCACTCCATGGACCCCCAACTCACCCCATCGCCCCAACCCACCCCAGACCCCTCTCCCATCCCACTGCCCCCACCCCAGGGACCCCATCCCACCCCATTGTCCCCCCTACCCCATTGTCCTTATCCCAACCCGTGTCCCCATCCCACCTCATTGCTCCCATCACCCTTATCCCACCCCACGTCCCGATCCCACTCCACATCCCCATCCCAACCCATTGCCCTTATCCCAACCCCTATCCCCATCCCAACTCACCTCATCGCCCCCAATCCAAACCAGACCCCTCTCCCATCCCATTGCTCCCACCCCAGGGACCCCCTCCTACCCCATTGCCCTTATCCCAACCTATGTACCCATCCCATTCCATGGACGCCCAACTCACCCCATAACTCCCAACCCAGGGACCCCCTCCCACCCCATTATCCCCCTCACCACCCCATTGCCCTTATCCCAACCCGTGTCCCCATCCCACCCCATTGCTCCCATTGCCCTTATCCCACCCCATGTCCCGATCCCACTCCACGGACCCCATCCCACCCCATTGCCCTTATCCCAACCCATGTCCCCATCCCACTCCATGGACCTCCAACTCATCCCATCACCCCCAACCCAGGGACCCCCTCCCACCCCATTCCCCCCCTCCCACTCCATTGCCATTATCCCAACCCATGTCCCCATCCCACTCCATGGACCCCCAACTCACCCCATTGCCCCCAACCCACCCCAGACCCCTCTCCCATCCCATTGCCCCCACCCCAGGGACCCCCAACTCACCCCATGGACCCCCTCCCACCCCATTCCCCCCTCCCACTCCATTGCCCTTATCCCAACCCATGTCCCCATCCCACTCCATTGCTCCCATCGCCCTTATCCCACCCCAAGTCCCAATCCCATCCACGTCCCCATCTCACCCCACGTCCCCATCACCCCCCCTCACCTGCAGAGGCCGCAGTGCAGGTCCCCCCCATGGCAGAGGGGGGCTCGGGGCCGGCTCTGGGCGCAGGGACAGCCGCAGAGGGTGTTGAGCTCCAGGCTCAGCTCCTCCGACAGGCCCAGCACCCGCAGCCCCACGCGCTCCCCAGAACCCAGGCAGTTGTCCGCACGCACCCACACCCTGAATGTCACCTGGGGGGGGACGCGCGGCATGAGGGGCACCGTGGAGACACCCCCCAACCTATGCCTGACCTCCTCCATCACACCCCCATGTGTCCTAATGTCCCCTCATGTCTGCCCCCCCATCCTCCTTGCCCCCCATCATGACCCCCCAGCCCCTCCATGTTCCCTGTTTGCCCCCCATTTGCCCCCTAAGTACCCCACTGCCCCTCCCGTGTCCTCCCATGTCCCCTATTTGCCCCCCCCATGTGCCCCCCCATCCTCCTTGCCCCCCATCATGACCCCCCATGTCCCCTATTTGCCCCCAAGTACCCCACTGCCCCTCCCATGTCCTCCCATGTCCCCTATTTGCCCCCCCATGCTCCCCCTTTTACCTCCTAGGATCCCCCCTTCACCCTCTCCATGTCCCCCCTTTGCCCCCCGTGTCCCCTATTTACCCCCCAGGCATCATTTGCCCCCCCACCCCCCGCCCCCCATTTACTTCTCAGGACCCCTATTGGCCCCCCTCATGCCCCACTTTGCCCCCCATGTCCCCCCTTTACCCCCCACACCCCCTATTTGCCCCCAATGCTTCCCCCCTTTTAACGCCCACATCCCCCTTTTCCCCCCATTTGCCCCACATTACTCTCCCACACCCCCTATTTGCCCCCCACCCCCCTCGTTTTACACCCACCCCCCTTATTTGCCCAAATGCCCCCACTTTGTCCTCCCCCCCACCCTCCAACTTTTTCCCACCCTGGACCCCTATTTACCCCCATACCCCCACCCCAAGCACCCCGATAACCCCTATCACCCCCACTTTTTCCCCCCCCAACTCCAACCTCCTGGTCGACATGGACCCCAGTACAGCGGCCGCCGTGGGGCGAGGGTGGGGGGCCGGGGGGGGGACCCCCGCAATGGGACTCGTAGCGGAGGGAGACGCCGGGGGGCAGCGGTGAATGCTGCAGCTCCACCGTGGACGAGAGGCTCTGGGGTTGGGGTGGGAAGGGGGATCAGCACCCCAATTAATCCACCAACACAGGGGTCCCCCCCATGTCCCGTCCCCCCCCTCACATTGTAGGCGTCAGAGATGAGTTGCACCACGTTGCTGGAGTCATCGCGCAGCTCCCCGACCACCGACTTGGGGATCAGGCGGCTCAGCTCCTGCGCAGGGAAGGGGGTCAAAGCAGGGGAGAACCCCCCAGACCTTACCAGGGACACTGCCACCCAGACCCACCCAGGGACACCCACCTGGTAGACGGGGACGGTGGGAGCGGTGACGGCAAAGATGGGCTGGATGTTGGCGGCCGAGAGCACCTGGGCCAGGTGACCCACAGAGGGGTAGTCCTGGGGGACACGGGGTGGGGTGCTGGGGGTGGCCATCCCCAAAATACCTCATCCCAATCCCATCTCGTCGCCTCCGCCCCATCCCAACCTCTCCAACTCATCCCATCCCGTCCCATCTCATCACCTCTGCCCCATCCCATTCTCTCCGTCTCATCCCATCCCACCTCATTACCTCCACCCCATCCCATCCCATCCCAGCCTCCCTATCCCATCCCATCCCAGCCTCCCTATCCCATCCCAGTCTATCCCAACCTATCCCATTCCATCCCATTCTCTATCCTATCCCACCCTATCCCAATCTGCCCATCCCAGCCTCTCCATCCCATCCCATTACCTCCACCCCATCCCAAACTCTGCATCCTATCCTCTACATCCCACCCCAATCTCCCCATTCCACCTCATCCTCCCCATCCCATATCATCCCATATCATCCCATATCATCCCATCCCATCCTGTCCTCTATCCCATCCTCTATCCCATCCTCTATCCCAATCTTTCCATCTCATCCTCGCCATCCCATTCCCATCCCATATCATCCCATCCCATATCATCCTGTCCTCTATCCCGTCCTCTATCCCATCCCATCCCATTGCATCCTCCTCATTCCCATCTCATTCTCTGAATCCAACTGCATACTGGGATGGGATAGAAGATGGGATAGATGGGATAGAGGACGGGATGGGATGGGATGAGATGGGATGGGATGGAGAGGACTGGATGGGATGGAGAGGACGGGATGGGATGGGATGGGATGGGGAGGATGAGATGGAGAGATTGGGATGGGATGGGATGGGATGGGATAGGGGATGGGATAGAGGACGGGATGGGATGGAGAGGACAGGATGGGATGGGATGGGATGGGATGGGATGGGATGGGATGGGATGGGATGGAGAGGACAGGACGGGATGGAGAGGACAGGATGGGATGGGATGGGATGGGATGGGATGGAGAGGACAGGACGGGATGGAGAGGACAGGATGGGATGGGATGGGATGGGATGGGATGGGATGGAGAGGACAGGATGGGATGGAGAGGACGGGATGGGATAGGGAGGATGAGATGGAGAGATTGGGATGGGATGGGATGGGATGGGATGGGATGGGATGGGATAGAAGATGGGATAGAGGATGGGATGGGAGGGAGAGGATGGGATGGGATGGGACAGGATGGGGGTCGGTGGGGCCCCTACATAGAGGTGGCTTTTGGTGTAGAGGCCGCTGGCATCGAGGTGGCAGTGAGGGTCGCTGGGGAGGACGACGCCCCCCAGCTTCCCATCCCCGGCCGTGTGGAAGGTGTCGTCGGAGGCGAAGACCAGCAGGCGGGTGCCGGGACGCCAGCCGATGCGCTCCTGTGGGACAGGGACACCTCCCGCTGGATCAGGGGCTCCAAGCCCCATCCAACCTTTCCTTGGACACCTCCAGGGATGGAGCAGCCACCACTTCCCTGGGGAACCTCTTCTGGTGTCTCCTCACTCTCATCGTGAAGGAACTCCTCTTTAAGTCCAGTCTAACTCTGCTCCTCTCCAGTTTATCCCTGTTTCTCCTTGTCCCGTCATTCCAAGCCTTTATGAACAGTCCCTCCCCAGCTTTCCTGGAGCCCCTTCAGGTCTGGAAGGTCTCTCTAACGTCTCCTCGGAGCCTTCTTTTCTCCAGGCTGAACAAGCCCAACTCTCTCAGCCTGTCCTCATACAGGAGGTCCTCCAGCCCCTCTCCTCATCTTCGTCGCTACCTCTGGACCTGCTCCAACAGCTCCATCTCTTTCTTATATTGAGGATTCCAGAACTGGACACAATCCTCCAGGTGAGGTCTCACCAGAGAGGAGCAGAAGGGACAATGCCCTCCCTCCCTGCTGCTCCCACAGCTTTGGATGCAGCCCAGGACACGGTTGCTCACCTGGCAGATGGCAACCTGCATCATGGCATCAAAGCCGCCCTCGGCCGCATCCAGGTTGCCAGAGACGCGCTGGCGGCTGACGTGCTCGGAGAACTCGTCAGCATCAGCGGTGAGGGAGAGGACATGCCGGAAGGCGACAGGTGGCGCGCAGGGCTCTGGCTGCTCCGGGCAGGGGTTGCGGAGGCGCGAGGGCACAGTGCTCACGAAGGGCAGCACCGTCTTGTCCACGAAGGAGCCGAAACCTGCGGGAGATAGAAGGGTTGGGGAGCAACCATCTTCCATCCTCTGTCTTCCATCCAAACCTCATCCAGCTCTCCATCTCTCCATGTTAACCAATCCCTCTATCCATCCATCCGATCATCCTCCACCAACACGTCCTTCATTCATCCATCCATCCATCTACTCTTCCATCCTTCAATCCATCCATCCATCCATCCAACCTCCATCTCTCCACCCTTCCTTCACCCTCCAATCTTCATCCACACATCCCTCCATCCTCCATCCACCCTCCATTCCTTCATCCCTCCATTCTGGTGAAGGGGCTGGAGAACAGAACCTACGAGGAGCAGCTGAGAGAGCTGGGGGGGTTTATCCTGGAGAAGAGGAGGCTGAGAGGAGACCTCATTACTCTCTACAACTCCCTGAGAGGAGGTTGTGGAGAGGAGGGAGCTGGGCTCTTCTGCCAAGGGACAGGGGACAGGATGAGAGGGAATGACCTCAAGCTCCTCCAGGGGAGATTTAGGCTAGAGATTAGGAGGAGGTTTTTCACAGAAAGGGTCATTGGGCATTGGAATAGGCTGCCCAGGGAGGGGGTTGATTCACCTTCCCTGGAGGTGTTTAAGGGACGGGTGGATGAGGTCCTGAGGGACTTGGTTTAGTGTTTGATAGGAATGGTTGGACTCGATGATCCGATGGGTCTCTTCCAACCTGGTTGTTCTATGATTCTATGATCCAACCACCCATCCCTTCATTCTCCATTCCTCCATCTATCCATCTACTCATCCATCCATCCATCCATCCATCTATTGATCCATCCCTCCATCCAACCCTCTCTCCTCCCATCCCTCCATCCATCAATCCATCCATCCAACCACCCAATGATCCATCTCCCACCCGTCCCTCCAACCCCCAGCATCCCCTGCCGCATCCCCACCGATGCGGACGGAGGAGGTGACGTTGCGCAGGGCAGCCAGGAGGTCGCTGCCCAGCTTCCGGACGTTCTCCAGGTCATCGCGCATGGAGTAGGAGAGGTCCATCAGGTAGTAGAGGTCCACGGGGTGGTCCCGCTCCCGCCGGAAACGCACCTGGAAGCTCTGCTCCTCCCCTAGTTGGGGGGATAGGGGGGTCTCAGGTCTCCCTCCAGCCTCAGTGCTGGTCTTCTCCAGCTCCCCAGCACCTCCAGCTCTCCATGGTCCATCCAGCCACCTCTTCCTTCCTCCTATCTATCCCTCCAGCCATTGTCCCTTCAGCCTGCCACCCACCCATCTGTCTGTCCATCCCTGTGTCCGTCCATCCCTCCCTCCCTCCATCCATTGTCCCTCCATCCGTCCAACCATCCATCCATCCATTGTCTCTCCACCCAGCTCTCCCTCCACGCATCTGTCCCTTCATCCATCCATCATCTTCCATCCATCCATCCCTCCATCCATCCATTGTCCGTCTATCCATCCATCCATCCACTCATCCATTCCTCTTGATCCATCCGTCCTTCCATCCATCCTTCCAACCACCCATCTGTCTGTCCATCCATCCATCCTTCCTCTGTCCCTCCCTCCTCCCCTCCCTCCCTCCATCCATCCATCATCTTCCCTCCCTCCATCCATTCCTTTTCCATCCATCTTCCATCCATCCCCTCATTCCTCCATCTGTCTGTCCGTCCATCCATCCATCATCTTCCATCCATTGTCTGTCCATACATCCATCCATCCTCTTCCATCCATTGTCCGTCCGTCCGTCCATCCATCCATCCATCCTCTGTCCCTCCCTCCATCCATCCATTCATCCATCCTTCCCTCCACCCACCCATCCCTCCCTCTGTCCCCATGTCCATCCGTCCGTCCATCTCACCGGGCCTCAGCAGGAGCCGGACGCTTTGTGGCCGCAGCCGAGGGTTGTTTCCGGGGTTGTTTTCGGGGGGCTGGGGGCGGCGCGGAGACACCACCGACCCGGGGGGGCACCCGGCACTCTCCAGAACCTCTCGGGGGGCACAGCGCCCGACACCCCGCAACTGCGACCCCCCTGGGAAGGCCTGGAGAGGAGGAGGGGGCAGGATCAGACCCACAGTCTGACCCACAAGCACCCCCCACAAGGAAAACCTGGGGGGGCAGCATCAGCCCCACGCCCTGCCCCACACGCTGCCCCACACCCTGCCCCATGGGAGGCCCTCCCCCTTCTCCACCCTGTTTTTGAGGTTTTGATGCTTCCTGCTTTCAAAACCATGGGGGGGTGGGGAGGCGGAAAGGAGGGGGGGAGTCAGGGGTGGGATTAGAGTTGGGGGTCAGGATGGGGGGGTTAGAGTGGGGGGGCAGGGAGAAGGGGTCTGGGTGAGGGGGGTCAGGGTAGGGAGTCAATGGGGGGGGTCAATGGGGGGGTGGGTCTTGGGGGGTCAAGGGGGTCAGTGGTGGGTCAGGGGGTCAATGAGGGGTCAGAGTGGGGGGTCAATGGGTCTCAGTTGGGGGGGTCAATGGGGGGATGGGTCTTGGGGGATCAAGGGGGTCAGTGGTTGGTCGGGGGGGTCAATGAGGGGTCAGAGTGGGGGGTCAATGAGGGGTCAGAGTGGGGGGTCAATGGGGGAGTCAGTGGGGGAGTCAATGGAGGAGTCAGTGGGGGGGTCAATGGGGGGGTGGGTCTTGGGGTTCAAGAGGGTCAGTGGTGGGTCGGGGGGTCAATGAGGGGTCAGAATGGGGGGTCTATGGGGCTCAGTGGGGAGGGGGTCAATGGGGTAGTCAATGGGGGGGATGGTGTGGGGGAGTCTCAATGTGGGGGGGTCGGGGGGTCAGTGTTGGGGGGGTTAGTGGGATCACTGGGGGGGGTCAATGGAGTCAATGGGAGAGTCAGTAGAGGGGTGATGCCCCCATCATGGGGGGGCTGAGTGGGGGGGTCAGTGTTGGGGGAGTTAGTGGGATCACTGGTAGGGGTGGGGGGGTCAATGGGGGGGTCAGTAGGGGAGGTGATGCCCCCATCATGGGGGGGGGGGGGGGGTTGAGTGGGGGCATCACTGGGGGGTTCAATGTGGGGGGTTAATTAGAGGGGTCACTGGGGGAGTCACTCGGGAGGGTCACTGGGGGAGGGTGTCACTGGGAGGGGGGATCACTGGAGGGGGGTCACTCGGGGGGGGTCCCCACTCACCGGGTCCTCGCACCAGGCGCATTGGGGGTTGGAGCTCACACATTCTTCGCAGGATTCGTGGGACTCGCAGGAACCTTTTTGGGGAGGAGGAAGGGGGGGGGGTGGTCAATGGTGAAGGGGGGTGGTGACAGGACACCCCCTCCCCACTCCAAAGACCCCCCCCCCCCCCAGTCCCCTCACCTGCCCCGTGTCCCCTCCCTGGGGCCACCAGCAGCAGCAGGAGGAGCAGCCCCCCCAGTCCTGCCATGTCCCCACAGACTGGGGGGGGCGGAGATTGGAGGGGGGTAGGTTTGGGGGTGGGGTGGAGATTGCGGGGGAAGGGCAGGTCTTGGGGGGGTGGAGGGGGGGGGGCGGAGATTGGGGGGAGAGCATCCTGACTAGGGACCTCAGGACTCCTTTGAAGACCCCCAGTACCTTTCTAGGAACCCCCCCAGAATCCCTAGAGGGACTCCAGGGCACCTCTAGGACCCCCTAGAATCCATCTAGGGACCCCAGAACCCATCTAGAACCCCCCAGAACCCATCTAGGACCCCCCAGAACCCATCTAGGACCCCCCAGAACCCCTCTAGGATCCTTTAGAATCCCTCTAGGGACCCCCGAACCCATCTGGAGGCCCCCAGAACCCCTCAAGGACCCCCTAGAATCCCTCTAGGGACCCCCAAACCCATCTGGAGCCCCCCAGAACCCATCTAGGACCCCCCAGAACCCCTCTAGGACCTCTTAGAATCCATCTAGGGACCCCTGAACCCATCTGGAGGCCCCCAGAACCCCTCTGGGTCCCGCTAGAATCCATCTAGGGACCCCAGGACCCCTCTGTGCCCCCCCACCCCGCTCCTGCTCACTGTTTCCCATCCCAACTGCCCCTAGAGGAGTCCTGGGAGGTCCTAGAGTGGCTTTTGGGGTTCTTAGAAGGGTCCTGGGACCTCATAAGGTCCGCGCCCCTCGCTTTGCCTCAGGCCACGCCCCCTCTGCGGCTTTACGCGGTATCTTAGGCCACGCCTCCGCTACCAAGCCCCGCCCCTGGCTCGCAGGCCCCGCCCATCGCTGCACTCAACCCCCTCCCTCTATCCTCTCAGGCCACGCCCCCTCGATGCTTGCAGGCCCCGTCCCCTCTGTCTCAGGCCTCACCCCCCACTCTCAGGCCACACCCCCTTGCTGCTCTCAGGTCACACCCCCTCTACTCTCAGGCCTCACCTCCCTCTCTCAGGCCACACCCCCTCGGCTCTCAGGCCTCACCCCTCTCTCAGGCCACACCCCCTTGCTGCTCTCAGGCCACGCCCTCTCTCTCAGGCCACACCCCTTGTTGCTCTCAGGCCACACCTCCTCCACTCTCAGGCCTCACCCCTCTCTCAGACCACATCCCCTTGCTGCTCTCAGGCCACACCCCCTCTACTCTCAGGCCTCATCTCCCTCTCTCAGGCCTCACCCCTCTCTTAGGCCACACTCCCTTGCTGCTCTCAGGCCTCACTCATCTCTCAGGCCACACCCCCTTGCTGCTCTCAGACCACGCCCCCTCCACTCTCAGGCCTCACACCCCCCCCAACCCCCCCCTCAAGCCCTCCCACCCGCTTCGGTGTCCCTGTCCCCATCCCGTGTCCCCATCTCCTCCCTGGGGCTGCTCACCTGTCACTGTCCCCATCCCATGTCCCTTACTGTCCCCTGCACACGCGTGTCCCTGTGTCCTTCCCAAACACGCGTGTCCCTGCCATGTCCCTGTGTCCCCCCAGCACACGCGTGTCCCGCCCGTGTCCCCCAGTGTTCCTGTGTCCCCCACTTGTCCCCATGTCCCAGTCCCTCCCCACGTCCCCACGCGAGGCGCAGGCGTGTCGGGCCATGCTCGGCGTGTCCCAGCCTGTCCCCACGGGGCTGGGCCCCAACACCGCACCCATTCCCACGGCCGCCCGCATCGGGGACACTGACACCAGAGAGGGGACACCAACCCCACTGAGGTGACAGCAGCCCCAGGAAGGGGACACCAGCCTCACAGAGGGGACAGCAACACCACTGAGGTGACAGCAGCTCCATAGAGGGGACACTGGCCTCGCAGAGGGGACAGCAACACCATTGAGGTGACAGCAGCTCCATAGAGGGGACACCAGCCCCACTGAGGTGAGAGCAGCCCCAGGAAGGGGACACCGGCCTCACAGAGGGGACAGCAACACCACTGAGGTGACAGCAGCCCCAAGAAGGGGACACCAGCCCCATGGAGGGGACACCACACCAACCCCACTGAGGTGACAGCAACCCCAGGAAGGGGACACCGGCCTCACAGAGGGGACAGCAACACCATTGAGGTGACAGCAACTCCACAGAGGGGACACCAGCCCCATGGAGGGGACACCAACGCCACTGAGGTGACAGCAACCTCAGAAAGGGGACACCGGCCTTACAGAGGGGACAGCAGCACCATTGAGGTGACAGCAACTCCACAGAGGGGACACCAGCCCCATGGAGGGGACACCAACGTCACTGAGGTGACAGCAACACCAGAAAGGGGACACCGGCCTCACAGAGGGGACACGAACCAGATTGAGGTGACACCAACCCCAGAGAGGGGACATCAATCCCACAGAGGGGACAGCAACACCATTGAGGGGACAGCGGCTCCAGGGAGGTGACACCAGCCCCAGAAAGGGGACATCAACCCCACAGAGGGAACACCAAGGTGACACCAGCCCCACTGAGGTGACAGCAGCTCCACAGAGGGGACGCCAACCACATTAAGGTGACAGCAGCCCCACAGAGAAGAATCCAGCCCCATTGAGGTGACACCGACCCCCCAGAGGTGACGCCAACCCTATAGAGGTGACATCAACCCCATAGGGGTGATGCCAGCCCCACAGAGGTGACACCAACCCCATAGAGGTGACACCAACCCCATAGAGGTTACCCAGCTCCGTAGAGGTGACACCGACCCCATTGAGGTGACACCGACCCCTATAGAGTTGACACTAACACCATAGAGGTTATCCAGCCCCATAGAGGTGACACCAACCCCACAGAGGTGACATCAACCCCATAGGGGTGATGCCAGCCCCACAGAGGTGACACCAACCCCATTGAGGTGACACCAACCCCTATAGAGGTGATACTAACCCCACAGAGGTTATCCAGCCCCATGGAGGTTATCCAGCCCCATGGAGGTGACACCAACCCCATAGAGGTTACCCAGCCCCACAGAGGTGACACTAACACCATAGAGGTTACCCAGCCCCATAGAGGTGACACCAACGCCATTGAGGTGACACTGACCCCATAGAGGTGACACTAACACCACAGAGGTTACCCAGCCCCATAGAGGTGACACCAACCCCACAGAGGTGACCCAACCCCACGTAGGTGACGCCAGCCCCACGTTGGTGACGCCGGCAGCAGGAAGCCGGGTGTCAGCGGATGAAGAAGGTCTGCGGGGTCCCCGAGGAGCCATGGGGCCCCCCCGGCAGGACGTGGTGGCCGCCATCCGCGCCGAGGTGAGGCGGCACGAGGGGGCCAAGAGGAACCTCAACGGGATGATCCGACTGGTGGAGACGGTGCCGGACGCACGGCTGAGGGTCAGGCTCACCGAAGGCCTCCGCGCCCTGCAAGGTACGGAATGAGGGGGAGGGAGGGACGGACAGAAGGACGGATGGAGGGATGGATGGAGGGAGGGAGGGAGGGAGAGATGGACAGAGAGGCAGAGGAATGAAGGACGAGAAGGTGGATGGATGGATGGAGGGATGGATGGATGGATGGACAGATGGACAGATGGAAGGATGGAAGGATGGAGGGATGGATGGACAGAGAGGCAGAGGAATGAAGGACAAGAAGGTGGATGGATGGATGGATAGATGGACAGAGACACAGAGGAATGAAGGACAAGAAGGTGGATGGAGGGATGGACAGATGGACAGAGACACAGAGGAATGAAGGACAAGAAGGTGGATGGAGAGATGGACAGATGGACAGAGAGGCAGAGGAATGAAGGACAAGAAGGTGGATGGAGGGAGGGATGGATGGATGGATGGATGGACGGACGGACGGACGGACAGTTGGACAGAGAGGCAGAGGAGTGAAGGACAAGAAGGTGGATGGAGGGATGGAGGGATGAACAGTTGGACAGAGAGGCAGAGGAATGAAGGCCAAGAAGGTGGGTGGATGGATGGATGGAGGGATGTAAGGAAGGAATGATGGACAGGAAGGAAGGTGGATGGACAAGTGGATGGAGGGATGGATGGACAAGTGGATGGAGGGATGGATGGATGGATGGATGGATGGATGGATGGATGGAGATGCAGAGGAATAAAGGACAAGAAGATGGATGGATGGATGGACGGACTGATGGACAGAGACACAGAGGAATGAAGGACAAGAAAGTGGATGGAGGGATGGAAGGAATGATGGATGGATAGATGGACAGAGAGGCAGAGGAATGAAGGACAAGAAGGTGGATGGAGGGAGGGATGGATGGATGGATGGATGGATGGATGGATGGATGGACGGACAGTTGGACAGAGAGGCAGAGGAGTGACGGACAAGAAGGTGGATGGAGGGATGGATGGAGGGATGTAAGGAAGGAATGATGGACAGGAAGGAAGGTGGATGGACAAGTGGATGGAGGGATGAATGGATGGGTGGATGGATGGATGGATGGATGGATGGAGATGCAGAGGAATGAAGGACAAGAAGGTGGATGGATGGATGGACAGATGGACAGAGACACAGAGGAATGAAGGACAAGAAAGTGGATGGAGGGATGGAAGGAAGGATGGATGGACAGATGGACAGAGAGGCAGAGGAATGAAGGACAAGAAGGTGGATGGATGGATGGATGGATGGATGGATGGATGGACGGACGGACGGATGGACAGTTGGACAGAGATGCAGAGGAATGAAGGCCAAGAAGGTGGATGGATGGAGGGATGGACTGGTGGGCAAGTGGACGGGTGGACACCTGGACGCCCAAGCAGGCGGCTGCTGGCAGGACAGACAAACAGCAGCTGCTATGGTCCCTCCTGCCCCCTCCCTTCCCAACCCCCTCTCCCGTGTGACCCCCCCAAGGACCCTTGTGTGCTTCGGGGCGCTAGGGGGGATCGGGGAGGTGTGTGTTTTGGGGTTCCCCCCCCAACAAGAGCAGCGGTTTCCGGAGCCGCCACTGTGGCTGCTGACGCTGCGTTTCCTCATCTCCGGGGAGGGGGGGGGGGGGGGGTGGAGGGATGATTTTGGGGGGGGAGAGGGGGGGTCTGATTTTGGAGGAGGGGGTGGGGGGGTGAGCGTCAGCGAGGGCGCGGGGGATGGTGCCGTCCCCCCCCCCCCTCCATTTCTTCTTTCCGAACCCCCGCATCGCGGTTGCCATGGCCACAGGGATGCCTTGTTGCTAAGCGCTGGCAGAGTGATACCCATGGAGTGGGGGGGGGGGGGGGGCATAGGATCACCCCCCCCCACACTCAGCACCCCAAAATCAAGAGGGAGCTACTCATTGCCCCCACCCCGCGCCCCTCAACATTGAGGGGGTCACAAGACACCCCCAGACCCCAAAATCATGGGGGAGGGGCGGAGAAGGAGGACTCGGGGGGGGGTCTCCATGCTAAGGGGGAG
>JAUMJK010002754.1:0-13281 GCA_033558105.1 Coccyzus lansbergi
CCGCGCGCCCATTGGCGGAGCCGCCGCGCTGGCAGCCCTGGCGGCCAATGGGGGCGCGCGGGGGGCGGGCGCGCGTGCGGGGCGGGGCGCGCGGGGGCGGAGCGCGCGCCCGGCGGCGGCCGCGGCGGCCAATGGGAGCGAGGAGGAGCGCGAGCGGCGGCCCCGACGGCCAATGGCGGCCCCGGGGAGGTGGGGGGGGGGAGGGGGGGTACGGGGGGGGCGGCCGCCCGGACCGTGACGCGCGGCGCCCCCGGCGGCCGCCCCGGCGCCCCCCGCGCCCCGTGACCCCAAACAAACCGCCCGAGCGAGGCGCGGGGCCTGCCCGCGGGGCCTCGGGCGGCGGCCGCCCCCGGGCAGAAGGAAGGACGATCCCCGCTCGGGGCGGCCGCAGAGCTCCCGGAGCCAGACGCGTCCCCGCCGGTCAGGCGGCTCCGTCCTGCCCGAGCACCGAAAGGGGGCGGCGGGAGAGTCCCGCCCCGCGGCTGCTCGCGATCCAACGGCAACTGCTGCGGGTGCCTCGTCGGCCGAGCGCTACCGGCGTCTCGACGAGTTCCAGGGAACGCGTGTCTCTCCTCGAGGTTTTTCCAAGAGGCTCCGGTGAGAACGGGCCCGTCTGCGGCCGCCGGGTCGGGCTCTGGGTCGAGCGTCAGATGTGGAGGTGACACCGCAGCAGGAGGCAGAGCACGAGCCCGCGGGAGCAGCAGGTGCCAGCGTCTCCCCTGCAGACGCACCTGCCCGCTCGCTCTTCTCCAGCAAGAAATGGGCCCGAGGCGGCGCACGGATCCCGGCTGCCTGGCTCCTCCAAACCCGCTTACCTCCGGGCCGGGCTCCAGAACAAGGTCGCCGTCGGGATGATGCTCAGATGGAGCTCGAGCTTCCTCTTGGGTGTTTGGACAAGACTGGGTAGCGAGAAGGAGATGAGAACTGGTGGAGCCAACACATCTCCTCCAGGTGACAGATTCTCTCTGCTACCAAACGCAATGATGTCGGAGCACGCCTTGGATTCGGCTTTGCAGACGCCGGTGCTTGTGGCTGAAAGGCAAGCGGGAGCCCAGGCTGCTCCCAAGCACGGAGACGGCAACTCTTGCCTTTCGTTACTGCTGGGGAGATGAGCACAAACATCTCTTGTGGCCACAGCCTGCGCCGCATCACTCCCCCTCATTCTCTCAAGAAGGGGGAACCATAAGGTGCTCCACAGGAGGTCAGACCTTGCGATCACCTGGGAACATAATTAAATGCAAAAGCAGCTACATGTGCACACGTGTCCATTTCTCCCTCCTCTTCGAAGCTCATGGAGTTCCTTATGAGCTTTTGCACTACTTCGGAGTAAGGAGGTCTGTGCAGTGTGACAAGGTTGTGGAGGACACCAGCCTCTGTGGGCTGGGGAAGGGGGAACTTCCACGGAGCAGGTGGATGTGGCTCCGTCCCAGAGCTAACACATCCCTCGCCAGCTTGGCAGTGGCGCGTGATCTGATTTGTGAAGTGGCGTTGGGAGCATAGCCTGCCTTTCTAGATCCTTCTTGGTCCGTAAGGGCAACAGGAGTTGTGTGGATGAGGACGAAGAAGGCATCTTTAGGGGCTACCGAAGCAGTGCCTGAACTGTGCCGCACGCCACTAATGAACACATTCACTGCCTCAAAGGAAGCAGAAGAAGAAAACCCTGATAAACTGACTCTTATACACCCAAATCACACATAATTTTAACAGTAGCATATAGGTTATTGCAGCAGTGTGATCTATGTGATATTAATGCCATTTGAACATGGATTTTTCATTAAACGTGCCAGCAAAGTCCCAAATACTTCCATTTAATTCCTTGTGCAATAAAATGATAAGAAAGGCGCCATTTGAATTGGAGTGTGCTGGTATCTTTCAAGTTTCCAGCTCCCTGCTGTTTAAAAATCCAAGGTCTAATCTCTGCTGAGGAGTCTCTTCATGTAGGGTAGAGGACAAACCGCTGCGGTCTTACCTTTCTAGGGGCATAAACAGAGCTACCTCCAGCTGATAAGCGGCACAGAAGTGGATGTGCCGGGAGTTTTTAAAGTTGAAATCATGAATAATTTTAATGGCACCCTGAGAAAAGGTGCCGCTCTTCTGATGATCAGTGTTTGGGGCTTGTTAAGCGGGAGGAGAAAGACAAAGTTCTTTAAAAAAAACCCTTCCTGGACGTTCCATGGCAGCAGTGGGTCTGGCCTGGTTAACTGGGTTAACGGAGGGTTTGTCACGCTTAGTTGTATGCAGAGGGAAAACTGAACAGAGTATTTCCAAGTATCCTGTTATGGATATTCATCAAGCGACACGCCCACCGTTGCTATGCCAAGCATCAAAAAGCAAAACAATTCAGATAGTTTTAATAGCTGAAATAGCAATGGTGGAACCCCCTTTCTTTTCAGTTGTTTGTGCAATGTTACTTCCTGATTCGGTACCCAGAAACACCAAGCGGTTTTACAAAAATAAAAGCGTGAACAGAGATGCCTAAACCCTCACCCCCAATGACAGAAATGCCACAGGTTTGCCCTTCCCACTCTCCACTTACACAAAAGCAGCTTGTTCTGGAAGTGAACTCAAGGCTCAACCAAGTCAGTGACCATGTACAAATCCATGTCTGCCTCCCAGTATGTCCCTACATTTGTGAAGGGGAATCGCATTCCCCAGCTCATCAAAACCAGGTCAATATCCCCAAACACAGGTTTCAGGTGGGTTCCAGCCCCCAGCTCTGCTGCAGCCAGGGCAGAGCTCCAGCCAGGCCAGTGCCACCACTGCCACACGCCCCAACGTTCCTCCCTTGCACCCCTCGACCTGTGCTTTCCCTAAGGGAACAGGCCCTGTGCTAGTGCTCCAAGCACCCTGGTGGCACTAGAGAAAATAATGATGCTTTTGCTCTAATATACATCCCTAAGCCAGTTAGAGGAGAACAAACTGAAATATGAGGTAAATTAAAGCTCCCAACTAAGGGGATTT
The DNA here is from genome assembly GCA_033558105.1 of Coccyzus lansbergi. Lineage (NCBI taxonomy): Eukaryota > Metazoa > Chordata > Aves > Cuculiformes > Coccyzidae > Coccyzus > Coccyzus lansbergi. The sequence goes on from JAUMJK010002754.1 coordinate 2,962, forward strand.
ACCAGTAAGTCACCATAAAATTCAGATAATTTATTTTTTCAATTCTGCGGCAACTTTCTCCAATTCATTTGGATTAGCTGTTAGAAATTATGTCTCAAAAATTAAAGAAAACGTCTATTGACCGTTATATCAAATTCTAATTTTAGCCAGAAAGAGAGAATAATTAGGCTGTGATTTACTCTGGTAGTCAACTTACATTAACAATCCCCCCTCCCCCAGTTTATGTAATTCTGGCAAAATCAAATAATATATACAATGCTCGTAAATGCTGGGCTAGATATAGTAAAGACAATTTCCTACAGCGTATTCAGGACATCTCTCTTTGCTCTCTGTTCTAATAAGACAATCGAGTTATTTAGTTTAAGGAGGCAATATGATTGTCACCCACATAGCTTCAGTCACCCTTTCGGAGCAGTCAGCGATGAGGTACGTGGAAGGATCTCTTTTTAATTCAATTTTTTAAAGCGGTCGCTATCCCATAATGAGCTGTACAGCCTGGCTGCTGCACTCGGGGAGAATCCTGCCCCCACATCCTAACCCCTCTCCCCTGCAACACTGCCCTTGGTGCCTACAGAGCAGGAAGAAAGTGTGAAACCTACAAAGCAGCGACAGAGCTGTCGTGGAGAGCAGGGATCCACAACTGGCTCTGTCCCGGCAGTGGATGAACAGCTCTCAGCTCAGCACTGGCCAAGACATGCTGCTCAAAGTGGGGAGCGCCAGCTCGCTGAGCCCCAGCAGCAGCACACACAGAGAGCCAGACAGTCACCAGTGTCCCTGGAGGAAAAGGCCATTGCCCATACTTCTTATTTTCCCCTCAACAGGCTCAGGACAATATGATTTTCAGGTGAGTTTGATATCACATCTCCAGTGACAGCTGAAGCAAACAATAACGGGAAAGTGTGTTTAAGTCTCAGATTCCTGAAGGTACATGCCTAAATTTCTGTTTCTGCTTTTAAATAAATATCTTCCCCAGGATGGATACTCAACTCTTCTGAAATTGGACTGCTGTCTATATTAACTGAATAAATACGGATCTAGGAGCCAAACTTTAGTCACCGAGGTATGGAAATGTCAGCCTCAGGCACTGAAAACGGAGGAGTGAGTAATGGAAGGTGACGAGGGAAGATCAAAAGGAGAACCGAAGGAGTCGAAACTGATGATGGTAACAGGCAGGAGGCGTTGAAAGCCACACAGGTTCAGGACCTGGAAGCCAGAGGCAAAGTCACATTTAAGGGTGTCAGTCTGTCCCCGAGGAACTCCTGATGATGACAGCAGCATCAGGCTCTGCTCTTTGCCCCAAAACCCATTCTGGAGTTACCAAACCACAACTTCACTCCTGCAATTTATTCTGTGTATGCATAACATGGAAGCATCATGAACAAACAAGAGTGCCCTTGCTTTCAATTAAAAAGCATTATTGCTGAAATCATCGACTCTACCACAACTGGGCTCTGCCATGCTATAAACTCACAATCAGAAGCAACTTCCCTGACTCGTCTCACCTTCAGTTACGAACAGGTAAACCAAGTGGGAGTGTTATTGCAGTATCACAAACCAGAGACAATTGTGATTTGCTGGCAGGGGGACGGTGGCAACGCAGCTGCTCCAGTTCTCTCCTGGGTGCCTGTCTGGTGCCTGACTACTCAAACCTTTTCTTCTGCCATCATGGCTATCCCCTAGTTCTTACCAGTAAAAAAGATTGGTTTAATATTTTCTCATTAGTTTTAGCTATAGAGTTTTCTTGCTACATTTGCCTAAGCCTCGCCTAACCGTTAAACCAATTTGTTCCTGTATAACCCATGAGAGTCACAGAGACTGAGGAAAATACACACACAGTATCTGCAGAAAATACACAGAAATAGCCAATCTTTACATAGAGGGTTGTACTTGTAAGTTCTTGACTTTCCCCTAAGCTTCCTCCCCCAAAGGACTGCAACAGCAACAGTTTTTTCCTGCAGCAGAGTAAATCAGTTCCCGCACTCTCAGTAGCAGAGTGAAAATTAAGATGTAAAAAACACAGAACATCACCACTATTATTCACCAACAAGACAATTTGCTGCTGATCTGCAGCTGCTAAGACAGGTATGTCAATTATTTACAGATCTCAGAGCATTGAATATGAAGTATTTCAGCCTGGGACAGCAGGAAGCAAGAACCAGGAACACTATCCTGTCAAACCACAGAACTGTAGGCAAGGATGGGGCATTGCTAGATCTCCCTTCTTGTCCAACCATAAATTGAAAAGGGTCCTTATGAAGCGTCGCTTTCAGTGCTCAGGGATGTGCAGTCTCTTTTTCTCAGTCCATATTTAATGTTTATCTAAAGGGCTATTTCTGCCAGGGAAACAATGCACAAAATCCTCCCAAAACACAAACAAGCATAACCTCATCTGAGCACTGACAGGAGGTCCAGGACCTTCTCTCTATCAGCGCTTACATCTACAATCACCCTGGCATGCTCAGTGCCTACATTAACCCCATCATTCTGGAAATAAAACATTTCCCACCTCATTTGGTGCTGTTGAAGCTCTTTCATTTCAAAAACAGAGCTAGTTTCACCACAAGCCTCTACCTCGGGGTTATGCAGGTAGCATATTTGACTTTCCACACGGTGCAAGTCACAAAACACAAAAGAGAGGTCATACTGCTGTGATGGCATTCAAGGAAAACCATCCCAGATCACGATGAGGACTTTTTACCATTTTCCTTCCCATGCACTGACCTCTCTACAAAAGTCCCAGTTACGACACTGCTACAAACGCCTCCTTAGCCACCACAATGATCCCACGCAGCGAGTGGAGAGCCCTCCCAGCGCCCACAGCTGTAGCAGCAGCCACTGACAGGGGCTCTGCTCTCATTAAAACGCACTGATGGGCCTGTGAAATACTCCACGCCAAATCAAACACTCACAAGCTGAAGGGATTCTAACCGCATCTCCTCCAGCTGCCTTGCCTCTGACACCGAGGGCGAGATCTTCAAATACAGTGACTAAGAAATTTTGTCTGACAAACCACTTACAGTGAAGGAGCAGCACTGAACTTTAAGATCAAAGTGTACGAGCGAGTGATTCACCTTCCTTTCTTGTACGCTCGCAAGACATAGGCTAAACACGAACATAGTATTAGGCGCTTTGAAAGCTCCACCTGCTTTTGAGTGAGGACTGGTATCAAGTGGTAAGGCGAGGCTCACGGAACAACTGGATGCGACTCTCGGATCAGCCCTGTCCTTTCCCAGCTCCAGAGCCTTGTCTGTCAGACTGTGTCACCCGAACAGCGATGAGCACACCAGCTCCTGCTGCTGCCATCTCCCACCGGCTCAGCCAGTCAAAGCGTTAGCAGGACAGTGAGCAAACCAGGATACGAATTTCCCAGTGTTCCCTGCAATGGAAAACCCAAGTGCTACAAGGCTGAAGGGAAACCAAAAAACCACATGCTGGTCTAGCAGGCAACAGCCTGTCCTCGGGGCCACATAAATAACACGTGCTGCAAGAAAGAAGAAACAGCGAGGAGCTGGCAACATCCGAAGCACGATGCCCACAGAACTGATTATGCTGACGCCAAACCTGGTCCTATCTGAGCTTTCCAGCCACTGCTGAGCTGAGAGCACGTGCCGCGGTGCCGGATCTGGCCAAGGCGATGCCGAGCACAGCTAGTGGCCACCTGCCACCTTAAAGCAATAGCATCTCGCACCTTCCCTGAGCCAAGGGTTAGTGGCAGCAGGAGTAAAATACCATGTTGACAATGCTCTTGGTCGAAAACGCAACAAATACAATTAAACTGCCCCCTGTGCTCTGTTCCCCCAGCCGGCTGTGACACTGGGCTCACAGGGGGCTGTGCTGCGATCGAGCCGCGCTGGCTGGGCTCCAGAGCCCTGACCAGTGAGCAGGAGGAACAGGGCACGGCTACAAGTCCTGGCTCTGGGGAACCGGCGCAGCCGTAAGGAGGCAGCTCCTTGCCAGCGCTGACTGCACTCCAATTTTAGCAGACTTAAAGCTTTCCAGATTGATGGTGAAGAATTTCAAAATTCAAACAGTGTAACAGATTTACATCCGAGTTTATAAAGAGCTACATAACATACCAACAGCCTTAAACACACACATGTACAGAAAAAGAGCGAACAGAACTATCAGATCTCCCAAAATATGGATTGACAACCACAGAAATTTGCTACTTACTATTTTAAGTATGCCTGAATTCTAAACTCTGGTGTTAATGAACTAAAAATTATACCATTGTATATTTTAACTATTTGAAAAGCTTATGCAAGCAACAACCATTTCAAATAAACAATCTGCAGTTCAAATGATATTTATACTGTAGTTCAGCCATGGATACATTTCCCAAATTACTACTTTTTCACCAAGAGCTGAACCTGGCGTTGCTCCTTCCCTGTGACATCACGTGGCCTAAATAGAAAAGGATTGTAGGACATCCTGTAGCACCAGCACCTCCGCATCGTGCCAACAATGGGAAAGCATTTCACTAAATAGAGGCAGAATTAAACCACAGAACTGAGCGCATGTAGTATTCTCACTGATATAGCAGGAGAAACAGACGACTTCTCAGAGAACTGTTCTACCGGAGCTGAGCTGAGGCGGGTTTTGGAGAGAAGAGCTGGTAGGGAATACGGGTTCCCGGCTTCCAGCCACCAACTCAACAAGAGATTCAGAGGGCTGTCCGTGGAAAATGGGATCTCTTAAGTAATTCCTATATGTCTCTCATCTTCAAAGTGTAAACGGTTGGCTTTCTGGCAAGCTCTCCATGTTCTGAAAACAGGTTCTGACAGATGAAAGCGATGCCTAATGCAGAGCTGCCCCCATGACGGGCTCTGCGCGCACTTGGCTGAAAGGATCCAAAGGCACCGAGCGCCTGGTTTAAGCTATGAGCGCCTGGTTTAAGCTACACTGCTGCAGAAAACGCTTCAGTAAGGAATGAGGTGCCAAAAGCCAACAGAAGACCAGCGGCTCCCTTCCCAGACACCTGGTACACATAGGAAATTGCTGGATTTCTCAGGCAATTTCCTAGCAGTTCAAAGCCCAAAGAAGTAATTTCTGACTCTGTCAAAACTGTGCTAACGATCTTCAGGAAACGCTTTGGTGGTAGCACATCTGAAAGCCTCAACTCTGCCCTGTGCACTGCTCTGCATGACAGACCCTGTCTTGATTAGCAACGCTTTAAGCACAGAAAAATTACAACTGGCATCAACGCCCAACCATGGTAAATTCCTCCTTGATCGTTGTGCTGAGGACGCTTCCAGCAGAACAGATCTGCTATTTATACGTATCAGCCATTCACACCTCATCCTGCTTCCCGTACCGTCAGGATCTGCTGCCACAGGAATGTCCTCCTGTCCTGGACACTCGCTGCCAGAGACAGCCAGGAGGCAGGAGCAACGCTGGGATCTTACTACAAATCTGGCACATTTGCAAGGAGAAAGTTTACTTTTGAGTTTTGGGGGGTTTGAGGCATCTCTCCCTAAGCAAGGATGAAAATATCCCAAGGAGAGCACGTTACTACTGCGGCTTTCCTGCTGCTCCTCAGCAGCTTCAGCCACTTCTGCTGCCGCTGGCCGAGGGGAACGAAGGCCCTTCCACCGCTCGGCTGTGCAGGCATGATCACAGCTGCCTCGACTGCCCCGGGTCCCCAAGCGCAATATTGCACCTCAGTTACAGAGACCATTTCTCCAAATGAAAGAGCCAGGGAGAAGCGATTCCTTTGGGCATCTCAACAGCATTAACACAAAATGCAGTCAAAAGCACCGGAGTAGCAGAGAGCAATTTATACCTCGTGGAGGCAACCTGTTTGCAATGCATTTCAAATACTTTAACCACATGTATCCGCCTGGGTTTAAATGAGAAATGGCACAGGCGATGGCTGCACCGAACCGTCACCTCAGGAGAACGGCACTGGCTGCAAATTAGCTGGTCAAGTTCATCCCTTAGTCCTCTTTTTGTTCTCATCGCAAAGCAGGGCAGGACGACCTGGTATGATCACGAGGCTAATGGGGCAGCGTGAGCTGCGAGTGGGGATGAGGCGGCTGGGCCTGCGAGCGCGTGCATGCAAGGACACATTCCAAGTACGATGCGGCGGTGGGGAGGCCCTAGCAGAGAGGCAGAGTAGGTCAGGAGTGAGCAGCGTCACTGGGGCTCATGCAAACGGGGGAAGAGGGAATCCAGAACACTGGGCTAGGGTGTGAGGGGGTGCCGTCCGCCTCATGAGGGCCCACGGGCTCCAAAATGCACTCAATGAGCTGTTCCTTTTACCTTTTTGTTCTACCCAGCATTTCTTCAAGAGCACTGTCATCTCTGGCTTTGGCATCCTACTCATCATCTATGAATTCATGTTGCCGTTTCCTCCCTGAAAGGAGAAAGTCCCATAGTCAGTCATTTGCTACACAGAGGAAAGGACAAACCTGACACAGTATTTGTTCCGCTGATCAAAGCCCAATGCTCCTGGAGCAGGCAGCACCGCAACCTGTGAGCTCCACTGTGGTGTTGTTCATCCAAAACCCACCAGCCAGTGTCGACTCTAGAAACTCACCCAAATTTACCTACACGCAGCTGAAAACCTGTCAGTGTCCCAGACCCGCCCGGAAGAGAGAGCAGGGCAGTGACTCACCCCAGGTCAAAAAACTCCCAGCAACAACCAGAGAGATTTGTGCCGAGCAAATATCTTTATTTTATCGTAAGACATCCTGAGAGCGTTCATCTATATGAAAAAGCAGCAATACAACACTGAGAAAGTGTGCTTGATGCTAAGGAAGTCATCGTTTCATACCACGTGAGCCAAATTAAAAACAAAACCAAACACAAGTGTACAAAGCAGAGACAAAAAAATCAGTTTCCTCAAAGAGACAACAGGAGGAATTCCCACAGGGGCTGGCGAATTCTGGAAGAGAGAAAGAGATTATATTTTATGGGAAGAGATTCAATAACCATTCTTTTCCCATAAAGCCAGGGATGGAGGATTGTCACTGCTCCACAGACACACCAGGCACAATTCAGGACAACAAGAACAGAAAATCAATAGCGTCTTTAGACGTGAAAAGACATTATCTCGATGGACTCCTAACGCTAACAAATGGGACCAGAGAAGACCTTTACCAAAATCCAGCAGTCAGCATAAATCCGGCCAGTAGGAGCAGGGCAGCGCTCGTCTGCGTCCTCAGATTTCTGATTGTTTTGGTAAAGAGCTCAATCCGCTCCGTGCGTCACCCTCCACCAGCGCCAAGGAGCCCCCAGATGACACTACATTAAAAGTCTAACGGTGTTGAACCCTGGTGCTCGCGGCCCCTCCGCCTGCATCTCCTCTCTGGCTGATGCTGCAATCATTAGGAGGCAGCAGCTTTATCAGAGGGTAATTTGACAGCTTTGACAAGCTCGGCTGGATTTATGGCACTTTCTAGTTTTTCCCTCCACTGAGCTGAGATGGAACTAAAGTTAATATTAGCAAAAACACTTTGTGTGGGGGCAATTTTCCAGCGATGACTACATGATTCCAGTTACTAAGAAAACCTGCTAAACGAGGCCTTCTCTCAGCCCCTTGGCCGCTCTCCCCAGACTGGGGAAGACGGTTTCCCACCCAACCTGCTAGTCTAGAGGAAAGACTCAGCAGACGGAAGGAACCTCTGGTAATGGATTGTGGAACACCTCTGCCTGATGTAGAGGAGTCAGCATCCCAGAGGAAAACAAACATGGATGTTTTCTCGGCTTAAAAGAACTACTTTAACTCCAAACCCAGTTTTCCAGACAGGGACATGCCCTGTTTGCTGTCCCCTTTTCACCAGGCTCTGGTGCCTCAGCTCAGACACACTGACACGTCACCACGTCCTTCCAACAAGTGCAGAGACCACTCAAGCCCTCCTTAAAGACCCTCCTGAAAGGCTCTCGGGCACCTTCCGCTCCACACTGCCAACCCAGAGCACACACCTAACACAAGATATCGCAGCCTGACGCCTTCTGAAGAGGCGTGAGGGGCCTGCGAGTGGTGATGTGGGCAACCTGAACCAAAAGCTGGCAAGTCAATAGAGCACAAACACACACTTTTCTTTTTTGTCACCCTTTTTCTTCCCCTCCCAGATTGCTTTTTGCCATAGATGTTCCATTTCCTCTGTTATATTTTAGGGTTTTAAAGAGCTCTCTCTACATGCTTAGAAAGCACAGTTCATATTTAGCTCCCTAAAGCTACAATCCTCTCTTCCTACATTTCCCTGCCAAGATGTGACATCTGTGGACTCTTCCCAGAAAATTCCCCTGCATCATCTGTGACGCAGGCAGAGAGCGGCCAGCGCTGGCACCGAGCAGCTGGGTCTTTTAGGAAAGTGTTAGATCAGTCTGGGAAGGGGAAGACTTCCCGGTCACTCTGCCACTAACATGCTCCAGGGACCCCTCAGCTCTCGCAGCGCCTTAGAAGGAGAGCACAGCCACAACAGGACCAAAATCCATGGGAAATTGCGTCGCCATGGCAACTGCCATCCTCAGAACTCAAGCCTTCTCTGCATTCTGCACAGACTCAAGGACTCCTGAACCACGTGGAGATAAAAAAAAAGATGAGTGTAGCAGGTGGGTTCATTCAGGAAAAGCCTCCTGCCAGGTGGTTCCCTGTAAAACAGACCCGTTTCTGTGGGGTTTCTCAGAAAACGAGCCTTTGTGGGCCTCTTGCTCCAAGCACTGCATCTCGCTACAAGCGCAAAGGAACCTCTGCGACACGATCGCTTCTTCCTCGTTAACTACCCCTGGATCGGAAAGCAACATTAAACATTAAAACATGCCTGTTTTCAAGCAAAAGCTACGTAAGGATAAAATCCAGGACAGATCCGCCGAGCTGTGGAATGGGAAGACACGGCTTCAGCCTCTCTCCAGCCTGCGCTGGTGCTACTGAGTGTCCCTCCGACAGCTCCTGTTTGAGGGCAGCAGCACTCACAGAGCATCCCAGACCAAGACGGGCACCGCGGGACACGCAGCCACAAGCGGGAAAGCCTTTGCTGTTCCTCCTGCTCACCTCATCACAGCAATAACACCAACAGCGCACGCCAGGCACGGGTTAAACACACCCGGGAAGCACTTCTGATAAAAAACACTTTGCTCCCTGCGCTTCTGGGGCATTTCCTTCCATTTCACTGCTGGGTCCGACTTGGCCAACAGCCTCTCGAGGTTCACCCACCTTGGAGGGCAACAGGGCACAAACTCGGACTCGATGATCTAAGATTCCCTTTCCAACCTATTGATTCTGTGATTCCATAAAACAGAATCGTAGAACAACCAGGTTGGAAGAGAACCATCGGATCATCGAGTCCAATCACTCCTATCAAAATTCCATGAAAGGTGAGGAGCGCCTTCCAGATCAGCTGTCACAGAATCACAGAAGGGTTCGGGCTGGAAGGGACCTGCCAGCCCTGCCCTGGGGACACCTCCCCCTGGATCAGGGGCCCCAAGCCCCATCCAGCCTGTCCTTGATCCCTGCAGGGACGGGGCAGCCACCCCTGCTCCCGGCAGCCCGGTCCAGGGTCGCCCCCCTCGCAGTGAAGCGACCCTCCCCTTGCCAGGTAACCCTCTCCCCCGTCCTGCCCCCACAGCCCGTGCGAGCGGCCCCCGCGCAGCTGTCCCGGAGCCCCCGCAGCCCCGGGAGCGGCTCCGAGGTGTCCCGAGCCGGAGGAATGCCTTCCCCAAAGGGCTCGGGGGCACCGCACCCACAGCCCCGGAGGCGGCGGGGCTGGGGGCGGCTCCGCGGCAGGGGGGGGAGCGCTGGGACTCGCCGGTGCCCGCGGTGTGTCCCGCCCCGGCCGCCCGCGCCCCGCAGAGCACTCACCGCGCATCCCGCCCGCCGCCGCCTCGCGCTCCGCGGCGGGGCCCGCCCTGCGCCTGCGCCGCCGCCACAACGCGGCCGCCAGGGGGCGCCCGAGGCCCAGCCGGCAGGAGCCGCTCTGCGCACGCGCCGCGAGGGGGTTTGGCGCCCAAGATGTGCGCGTGCGCACGGGGCCGCGCGGCGGCAGCGACTCTCAGCGCATGCGTCACAGCACAGGCCGCAGAGCCTAAAGAGGCGCATGCGCAAAAAAGCATCATCGGCTCTACGTCTTTACGCGTGCGCAGGAGGCGGGGTTAGCGCCTGTAGAGGGCGCATGCGCATAAAGCGGAATTGCAGCCCGTAAAGTACGCATGCGCGAGAGGCGGGGTTAGCGCCTGTAGAGGGCGCATGCGCATAAAAGCGGACTTAGAGCCCGTAAAAATACGCATGCGCGGGAGGCGGGGGTTAGCGCATGTAGAGGGCACATGCGCAAAAGGCTCGGCCCCGCCTTCAAGATATTGCGCATGCGTAAAGAAGCA
>JAUMJK010002756.1:0-51356 GCA_033558105.1 Coccyzus lansbergi
ATTGGGGGTGTTTGGACCGAGACTGGGAGAGTGGGAGCAGGTGCAGGGCTGGGATTACAAGAGCCGAGTCAGGATTGGATGGAGTTTTTGAGGGGCAGGGCTTGGGATTAGGGGCTCAGAGTTTGCGGGTTAGAGCAGATTTGGGGGGGGCTCAGGCTGGGATTTTCAGGCTCGGGGGATGGCTCCGAGCTCTCTCCTCCCTCTCCCGTGGCCCCCAGCTCGCTGATCGTGGCCGGCGGCTGTCCTCCTCCCTCTCCGCGCCGTCCGCCAGGTGGTTCTGCTCCGCGGCGGCTCCTCCGTCTCCATCTCCACCCACGGCGCTTTGGGCCTGGGGGCCGGATCCAGCCTCACCGTGCCCCTGCGGCACCTCTCGTGCCGCGCTCACCGCTCCGAGGTGGCCGCCGCCGTCCCCCTCCGCATTAAGGGGCGGCCGTTTTATTTCCTCCTGGATAAACGGGGCCACATCCCCGACCCCGCGCTCTTCGATCTCACCGTCGGCGCTTTACCGCAAACTCTAAACCCCCAAAAAACCCCACGAAAACTCCACAAAAGAAAGGAAATTTGGATCCGCTGAGCTGAGAGGATCCGTCGGAGGCTCCAAAAGGATCGGAACAAGATGGATCCACAAACTGAGACCGATCCGTGAGGTTTAACGAGGCGAGTCCTGCCTCGTTTCCTAGACACCGTTATTAATTAACCGCGGTCGGTTTTAACCGTTTCTGGTGGGTTTAAACCCAAAACAAGGCCTCCCAGTAAGAAATTCAGGCGCCGCACTGGACTCTTTCCCTGACTGTGTATTTACATCGTCGATCGCCATCTCGTCAATTTACGAGTCGTTCGATTAACGAGCTCGTGGGCTCATCCCTGCGCGATTGTCTCCCGACTCTTCTTTACTCTCATTCCTTTCTGTGTCCCACAAGAAGCTGTTTTGGTGGAAACACCAAACATTTGGGGTCCAATGGATTGTTCTCAAACCTCAGTTAGCAAAATAATTAAGAAAACGAAGTTAATTAAGCCACCGGGTTCAATTTCTACTTGATTTTACGCTGCTGAGGTTCAGTATTCATCTGGGCTAAACAGATGCTGCTTTTTTCATTGTGACTACAACTTTTTTTTTTTTTTTTTTGACTAGTTTAGGCTCTTTCTTCCCAGAAATAATTCCAGCGATGGGATGGGAGCGTTTGAAAGCATCGTTTGTAATTAATTTACCTCGTAATGGTAAATTAAACCCCCTGGGGAGGGTTTCATGCCCCATGAGTCACTCTGGGAACACGGACTCGGCCACAAGGACCTCTCCCCCCCTCCTTTTCAAAGCAGAAGCAGCTAGTGAGGAGGTTAATTAATTCCAGGAAGGCTAAAGAGTGTCTGCAGGTGGATGGTTTGGGGCGTGTGTTTGATAGGAATGGTTGGACTCGAGGATCCGATGGGGTCTCTTCCAACCTGCTTGTTCTATGATGCTAGGAGTGAAGGGCCCTCTATGGGCCGGGAGGACCCGGATGTAAGGGAGTGAAGGGCCCTCTATGGGCCGGGAGGGACCCGGATGTAAAGGCGGCAATCCAACAGGAAAATAAGGAATGAGGCTGAAAAATCCAAGAGGATTTGGGGTTTTGTGGGGGAAAAACAGGGATTGGAGATGGAAATCCAAGAGGAAAACGAGGATTGGAGTTGAGAAATCGAAGAGATTCGCCTGGAGGACCCCCGAGAGGCGCCAACCATAGAGATGCAGCCAGAGCGGCCAGAAGTGCCTGAAGGAGCCATAGAGACGGGGGGGGGGGGGGGGGGGGGGGGGAAGGAGGAAGCAAAGCGGAGCTGTCAATGGGTCTCGGAGTCCTCCAGCCAGCGACCATAGAGACAGCGTCGAGAGGCCTAGAGCGGCCCCCCCAAGCCGCCATCTTGGCCCAAAGGGAGAAGCCCAGAGCTTTTTACTGCAACCTTTATTCCGCTTTATTTACAATCGAAGCTATTAAAAATTTATACAGTATTTACAAATTAAATAATTCATCTGACACGGCCCCAACGGGGGGAAAAAAACACGCTTCGGGGGTGGGAAGGGGAGGGGGTTCAAACAAGCCTCGATTTGGGGTCCCCCTTTCCCTCTCCCATCGCGGTTTGAACCCCCAAAAGAACAGAATCCACAAAAAAAAAACCAGCTCAAGGTCTATGAGAACCAGACAGAAAAATCAATCCTGGTTCAAAAAAAAAAAAAAACAAAGAAAAGTGAAAAATAATTGACTCCCTGTGGCCTTTTCCCGTCGCTGCAAGATTCCTCGTTCATTCGCTTGAGGTTGAGACAAAAAAAAATTGAAAGGGAGGAAGAAGAAAATCACACTGAGGAGGAAAAAGAGCCACTCTCAGCCCCCAAAGCATCACCTCCTGGCTCCGCCAGCTCCTCTCGCCGCGAAAAATAAGGATTTCCACCCCGAAGCGGAGTCGCCGCCGCCTCCCGCTCGTGGGTTGGAGTTTTCCCTGAGAGATTTTTCGGATCCAAGAGGCACTGAAGAGGCGGGTGGCGGCGGAAAAATGGGGTTATGAGAGGAATTGGCGTCACCGAGCGGTTGCGGGAAAGGGAAAGAGGTGAAAACTGCGTTTGAAAGGCCTTAAAGACGCGAAAAAATCCACCTCCCGGCGCCGCCAAACCAGGAAAAACTACTTTTTTACCTGGGGAAGAAGGGGTTAATACTGTTAACGAGCTGATTTGCTAATGAGAGAGGGAGGTGGGAGCGAGGAAAGGGGGAAGAGTGACAGGGAGAGAGGGCCGGAGAGGAATTGGGGGTCAAACCAAGCGATTTTGGGTGCTCGTTTGTGGTTAAATCCCCTTCGGATCTTAATTAGGGCAGGAAAGGGGAGGTGGGTCCTGACGACTCCACCCTCCCAGCTGGAAAAATGGGGGAAAAGGAGGGAAAATGGGGGGAAAAAGAAAGAAAATGGGGGAAAAAAAGAGGTCAAGGAAGAGCTGGGAGAGGCAAGATGGCGGCGAGAGGATGGGGATTTGCTTCCGGAGGGAAAAAATGAGGGAAAAGGAAGGAGGAGGAATGTGAGGGAAAAACATGAGGAAGAAGGACGTGAGGGAGAAAGAAGGAGGAACATGAGGGAGAAAGAAACGAGGAAGAATGTGAGGGAAAAAAGGAGGAGAAACGTGAGGGAAAAAAGGAGGAAGAACGTGAGGGGAAAGGGAGGAGGAAGAACGTGAGGGGAAAAAGGAGAAGGAAGAACGTGAGGGGAAAAGGAGAAGGAAGAACGTGAGGGGAAAAAGGAGAAGGAAGAACGTGAGGGAAAAAGGAGAAGGAAGAACGTGAGGGAAAAAGGAGGAGGAACGTGAGGGAAAAGGAAGGAGGAACGTGAGGGAAAAGGAAGGAGGAACGTGAGGGAAAAGGAAGGAGGAACGTGAGGGAAAAGGAAGGAGGAACGTGAGGGGAAAAGGAAGGAGGAACGTGAGGGAAAAAGGAGGAGGAACGTGAGGGGAACGAGGAATGAAACGAGGCACAGGGAAGGCCGGGAGGAGGTTGACGTCAGTGCGAGGGCGACGCCAGTTTCTGTAGGCGGCGGCGGCGAAGCTCGGCCGTGTCCGGTTCGTCCTGGGAGCCTTCGGCACCATCTTCTACCTCCTCTTCCTCCTCAGCACCGGCATCTGCAGGGAGAGGGACCAGTAAACCCAGTTTGAAGGGCAGGGCAGGCCCGGAGAGCGGAGTTTTCCCCAGGAAATTGGCTCAAAACACACCCTGGTGGCTAATTAACAACCATTAGCGTGAGGAAAACGATCTTTGAGGCGGTTTAAAAGGAAGCTGAGGCGGTTTAGGGGCTGGGATGGCTGTTCCCAGCGTGAAGAAGGCCCCGAAGTGGGATTTTACGCACCGGAGGTGGCGCTTCCGGAGGCCGAAGGGTTTTGGGGCGAGCGGAGCTGCGTGGGATCCTCAGCAGGGGCCGTCGGGGGCCGGGGAGCACCAGGCCGAGGTGACCTAAAGGGAAAAAAAAACAAACCAATTTTCCATCAAATTTTGAGTCTTTTTGTGATTTCTTTGGCTTTAAGGGAAGTGAATCCCACCCTGAAGGCCCCAAATGGAGTTTTTTTTTACCCGATGGTGGCGAGGACGGTCAAGTACTGGTTGATCTGCACCATGGCGGCGTCCAGGAGCGTGTGGATGTTCTGGAGACACTGCAAACGCGCCTCCAGGTTGTGCCGGTCGTGCCCTTCCATGGCGCGAAGCTCCTCTTCGGTCAAGCCGGCAAAACCGGCCGGCGGCACCGGCATGGGAGGGAAGCCTTGAGGTGGAGAAAACCGTGAGGGAAAAGGCCTCAAGGAGGTGGTGAATCCAGCCTGAAAGAAATCCCGCCCCGGCCTACCGAAAACGGGCGGCCACGGCATCCACGGTGGCGGCAACGCGAGGCCTGGTGCTGCTGAGTCGGTGCTGGTGCTGCTGGACTCGCTGGGCCTAGCGGCTTTGGGGAAAAATAAAGATGTGAGAGCGGAACGGGAGGTTTGGAGAAGCATTGGAGTGGAAATGGAGGGAGAAAAACTCACCCGAAGCAGCGGTGGAGCTGGGAGCAGCGTTTTCGGCAGCAGGAGGTGGTGGGAAGGGAGCGAGAGGAGGCCAGAAGGGGAACATTCCGGGTGGGAAAGGGGGAAGGATCCCCTGGGGGACTGCGGAGGGAGAAGAGAGCAGTGAGAAGCACAAAGGCCTCACGCTGGAACATCCCAGGAGGCCATTTTGAAACCCTCAAGCTCACAGAGGCCAACCGGCCACATCAATCACTGCCCCACGTCCCTCACTGCCTCCATTTTGAAACCTTCGTGGGTTGGGGACTCAACCCCCTCCCTGTTCCAGGCCCAGTGACCCTTTCGGTGAAATATTCCATCTTGATTTTCCTCCTGAGCCTCTCCTGGTGGAGCTCGAGGCCATTCCCTCTCGTCCTGCCCCTGTTTCAAGCTCCTCTCAGGGAAAGAGCAACCAGGCCTCCCCTCAGCCTCCGCCTTCTCCAGGAGAAGCACCCCCAGGGCCTTCAAACTCCCTCCCCAGCCCCTTCGCCACCTCCGCTCTCTCCTCTGCACTCGCTCCAGAGCCTCAACATCCTCCTTGTAGGAAGGAACCAGAACTCAACCAAGTTCTCGAGCTGCTCAGGGTGGTTGTGCCCCAAGTTCCTCGTTAAACCTGACGAATGGCTCTCGGCTCGTGGATCCGGCCTGTTCCCATCCCTCTGGAGAAGCTCTGACCCCTCCAGCAGCTCCACCCAGCTCAGCGTCACCTCCGAAGCCGCTCAGGGCACCCTCGAGGCCTTCAGTGACGAAGACTTTGAGCCGGGCCGGATCCCCCGAGCCCAGGGGATGCTGGGAACTGGCCTACCAGCTGGATTTACCTCCCTTTCCCACCATTTTCTAGCCCCTCAATCCAACCACGTTTCCCCTCAGAGGCTCCTTCTCCTCTCCAGGCCTCGAGGAGCCATTTTGTGAAGCAGAACACGTTCCACCGGCAGCCGGAGGTGGAGGAAGGTGGTGAGGGGGAACTCACAGTTGGGAGGCTGAGGGGCCTGGGGGGTCTGCGGCGGCGCCGGCGCCTGTTCCGGCGGCTCTGGTGGCGGCGGCTGAGCCGGGAGGGAGGCCCGGAGGACGTCCATGCGGCAGGTGGGACACGTCTGCTGCCGCTGGAACCAGGAGCGGAGACAACTGAGGAAAAGGAGACAGAGGCCGGTGAGGGCTCAGGGACATCACGGAAACACCCGGAACGTCGAGAAAAAGGGGGAAAGAGGGAGGCGGCACCTGGTGTGGAAGATGTGGTTGCACGGCAGCCGCTTGGCGCCCGTCACCATCTCCTCGCGGCAGATGATGCAGACGTTGTCCATGGCCTGGAGCTCCTCGGGGGTGGCGTCCGGGTAGCTGCAGAGTTTTGAGGGGAAAAGATTGAGAAAAATGAACATTTTCTGGGGAGGAACGGAGGGAGAGGGATTTCTGGGGCTGAGCCTTCCTCTTCGCCATTATCCAAAACATTTTGATTAAAAGATGGAATCCAGGAGGAAGAGCTGGAGGTATCCATGATCCCATCACCCTACAGGGTCCTCCAATCCTTCCTCCTGCTCGTTATCCACCGGATTTTGATTTAATTAAGGAATCCAGGAGGAAGAGCTGGAGGTATCCACGATCCTATCACCCTACAGGCTCCTCCTACCCTTCCTCCTGCTCGTTATCCACCAGATTTTGGTTAAATTAACGAATCCAGCAGGAAAAGCTGGAGGTATCCACGATCCTATCATCCTACAGGCTCCTCCAACCCTTCCTCCTGCTCGTTATCCATTAGATTTTTATTAAATTAACGAATTCAGCAGGAAAAGCTGGAGGTATCCACAATCCTATCATCCTACAGGCTCCTCCAACCCTTCCTCCTGCTCATTATCCACCAGATTTTGATTTAACTAAGAAATTGAGCAGGAAGAGCTGGAGGTATCCATGATCCCATCACCCTGTGGGGTCTTGCAACCCTTCCTCCTGCTCGTTATCGACCAGATTTTGATTAAATTAATGAATCCAGGAGGAAGAGCTGAAGGTATCCATGACCCCGAACCCTTCCTCCTGCTCGTCATCCATCAGATAATTGGGTCCCGACTCCAAAATTGACCCCTGAAGAGCTCCAAATGCCCCGGAAAGGGCCGGCAAGGCCGTAGTTGGCGTCACTCACAGGGTGTTCATGTTGCGGATGGCTCGGCGAGACATGATGGCGTCCGTCACTGCTTTCTTGAACTGCCTGCAAGGAGACGATGAGGGAGTGGGTGGGGAGGGAGCAGAGGGCGTGGCCGCAGGCTCCGCCCCCCCGAACGGCCACTCACCTCATGGCCAGGTACATGGGGCGGATGGCGAAGAGCGGGAAGGTGTGCACTTTGATCATGATGGTCATGAAGGCCATGTAGAGGAGGACCTTGATGAAGCCTGAGGGGGGAAAAGAAGCCCCTGAGGACGTGGCTTGAGGCGGGAACACCCCTCCGGCCTCATCCGGAAGCTTCCAGAACCCCCTTAGCCAACCCCTTGGCTTCTCCTCACACTGGAGGTTGTTGGATTGGGCCTGATCCTTGGATGAAGCTCATGAGGTTCTTCTTGAAGCACTTTTCCAGCCTCTCGAGGTGGTGGGATGGACCCTGAGGGGTCCCTGAGCTCCTCTCCCCTCAGCGTTTCCAGAAAAGCCGATGAGGGAAGCCTCTTCCCACCCTCCATATTGTTAAAAAGAGACCCTGAGCACCACCTAGACCTCTCATCTTCACCAATCAATAACTAATTAAGCTTAATGAGCTTTCTCAGGCCACAGCCGAGCGACAAAGCCCCTCAAATGCCACAAAAAGAAGGAGGAAAGAGGCAGAGGTACCTGTGAAGAGCTCCGTGTAGAGCATGTAGACGGCTTTGCTGTCCCAGGGGTTCTCGTTCTGCAGGTCGATGGAGTGAAGGACGTACTTGATGAAGATGGTCAGGACCATCGTCATGAGGATGGCGTACTGCAACGGGGAGGGGGGGAGGAAGGAGGAGGAGGAAGAGGAGGAGGAAGGAGGAGGAGGAAGAGGAGGAGGAAGGAGGAGGAGAAGAGGAGGAGGAAGGAGAAGAGGGAGAGGAGGAGGAAGGAGAAGAGGGAGAGGAGGAGGAAGGAGAAGAGGGAGAGGAGGAGGAAGGAGAAGAGGGAGAGGAGGAGGAAGGAGGAGGAGAAGAGGAGGAGGAAGGAGGAGGAGAAGAGGAGGAGGAAGGAGGAGGAGAAGAGGAGGAGGAAGGAGGAGGAGAAGAGGAGGAGGAAGGAGGAGGAGAAGAGGAGGAGGAAGGAGGAGGAGAAGAGGAGGAGGAAGGAGGAGGAGAAGAGGAGGAGGAAGGAGGAGGAGAAGAGGAGGAGGAAGAAAAAGAAGAAGAAGAAGAGGAGGAGGAGGAGGAAGAAGAAGAGGAGGAGGAGGAGGAAGAAGAAGAGGAGGAGGAGGAGGAAGAAGAAGAGGAGGAGGAGGAGGAAGAAGAAGAGGAGGAGGAGGAGGAAGAAGAAGAGGAGGAGGAAGGAGGAGGAGAAGAGGAGGAGGAAGGAGGAGGAGAAGAGGAGGAGGAAGAAAAAGAAGAAGAAGAAGAGGAGGAGGAGGAGGAAGAAGAAGAGGAGGAGGAGGAGGAAGAAGAAGAGGAGGAGGAGGAGGAAGAAGAGGAGGAGGAGGAGGAAGAAGAGGAGGAGGAGGAGGAGGAGGAGGAAGAAGAGGAGGAGGAGGAGGAAGAAGAGGAGGAGGAGGAGGAGGAGGAAGAAGAGGAGGAGGAGGAGGAAGAAGAAGAAGAGGAGGAGGAGGAAGAAGAAGAGGAGGAGGAGGAGGAGGAAGAAGAAGAGGAGGAGGAGGAGGAGGAAGAAGAAGAGGAGGAGGAGGAGGAGGAAGAAGAAGAGGAGGAGGAGGAGGAGGAAGAAGAAGAGGAGGAGGAGGAGGAGGAAGAAGAAGAGGAGGAGGAGGAGGAGGAAGAAGAAGAGGAGGAGGAGGAGGAAGAAGAAGAAGAGGAGGAGGAGGAAGAAGAAGAAGAGGAGGAGGAGGAAGAAGAAGAAGAGGAGGAGGAGGAAGAAGAAGAAGAGGAGGAGGAGGAAGAAGAAGAAGAGGAGGAGGAGGAAGAAGAAGAAGAGGAGGAGGAGGAAGAAGAGCGCAGTTAGCTGGAGGCTGTTTCTCCATCCCGGAAGCCATTTTGTCTGCCTCCGAGGGGCAAATCTCCTACCTCGAAGCCGAAGACGAGCTGGACGGAGGCTCCCCTCGTTAAGATGCTGTGGTAGGCGTGGTTAACGAAGAGGAAGTCGAGGATCCCCAGGAGGAGCATGAGGGCTGCGGCGACGAGAACGAGATTAGGGGCTAACGAACCTCAGGATGTTGAGAGGAACCCCCAAACCCTCAAGTTTTGAGGGTCACGTCCTCTCAGGAGAGCCAAACCCTCAGAAGTCTATAACGAAGCATAATTAACGCATCCCCACAACGAGGCCTCGTTCGAAGCCCCTTCAGCCTCCGAGTCACCTCAAAAAAAACCCCAAAATCTCCTTTTTCCAGAAGCAAAAATGGATTTTGAGCGTTCAAGCCGCCCCCAACCCCATCCTGCTCTTCTTGAGGCCTCGTTAACGCTCCCTTCTCGTTAATGCTCCCTCCTCGTTAACAAGGGGGCACTGATGAGATTTATCAGGGGCTCGCCCGCTCGCTCGAGTGTTTTGTATGCAAATCTGAGGCCAAAATTATCTTT
This sequence comes from Coccyzus lansbergi, assembly GCA_033558105.1. NCBI lineage: Eukaryota > Metazoa > Chordata > Aves > Cuculiformes > Coccyzidae > Coccyzus > Coccyzus lansbergi. The sequence continues at coordinate 9,200 of JAUMJK010002756.1, forward strand.
TCTGAGCAGCTGCGGAGGAGGAGAAAGGAGAGACTCACAGACGATTCGGAAGTGGAAGAGCCACGAGATGTTTGGGCTTCGTTCCATCTGGGGAAGAAACAAACGGAGGGGAAAAAAAGTTGAGTTTTCACCAAAAAAAAAAAAAAAAAATGAGATTTTGAGGCTGTTTGAAGAGTTGAAACTCACAAAGTCCACTCGGTCCTCGGCCAACCAGTGGAAGCACTTGAGGAAGAGGAGGAGGGTGAAGAGGGCGACGAAGCGAGGGCTGAAGTCGTCGCGGAAGACGGTGAAGGCCAAGCAGGTCTCGGTCACGGCGTACCAGGAGCGCTCCAGGAGGTGCTGGGGGAGAGGCAAATCCCTGAGGAAAAGGCCCTCGGGGGGCAAAAACCCCGAAGAAAACGCCCTTAGGGGGCTAAGTCCCGGAGGAAAAGGCCCTCGGGGCCCTGTGAGGTTCAAAATCCCCTGAAAAATGGCTCTTGGGGTACAAAAACCTCACAAAAAAAGGCTCCTGGGGTTCAAAATCCTCCCCAAAACGGCTCCTGGGGTTCAAAGTCCCCTCGGAATTAGATCGTGGGGTTCAAAATCCCCTCAAAATCGTCTCCTGGGGTACAAAACCCTCCCCCAAAACGGCTCCTGGTGTCCCAAGTGCCCCTCAAAGTCTCTCAGTGTTTAAAATCCCCTCAAAAAATGGCTCTTGGGTTACAAAAACCTCACCAAAAAGGCTCCTGGAGTTCAAAATCCTCATAAATGGCTCCTGGTGCCCCAAATCCCCTCAAAATTGGCTCCTAGGGTATAAAAACCTCACCAAAAAGGCTCCTGGTGCCCCAAATCCTCTCATAAATGGCTCCTGGTGTCCGAAGTCCCCTCAAAATTGGCTCTTTGGGTACAAAATCCTCCCCAAAAGGCTCCTCATGCCCAAAACCCACTCAAAAGTCTCTCGGTGTCCAAAATCCCCTCGAAATTGACCCTTGGGGTACAAAATCCCCTCAAAAACGGTTCCTGGTGCCCAAAATGCCCCCAAAAGTCTCTCACTGTTTAAAATCCCCTCAAAAATAGCTCTTGGGGTACAAAATCCTCCCCAAAAAGGCTCCTGGTGCCCAAAGTCCTCTCAAAAGTCTCTCAGTGTCCAAAATCCCCTTGAAATTGGCTCTTGGGGTACAAAATCCTCCCCAAAAGGCTCCTGGGGCCCAAAACCCCCTCAAAAATGGCTCCGGGTGCCCCAAATCCCCTCAGAAGTCTTTCAGTGTCCAAAATCCCCTCAAAATTGGCTCTTGGGGTACAAAATACCCTCAAAAACGGCTCCTGGTGCCCCAAATCCCCTCAAAAATGGCTCTGGGTGCCCCCAATCCCCCCCCCAATAGGCCCTGGCGCTGAATTTAACCCCTTCCCCGCCGCCGCTCACCTCCATCTCGGCGGCGCGCAGCTGCCCGAAAAACACCTTCCCCATAAACTTCCCCAGGAGGAAAACCAGCACGAAGGCCTGGATGTAGAGAACCTGCGGCAAGAGATAACGAGGGAGATAACGACGGAGAACTCGTTTGGTGTCCTCGGGGGGAGCCGATCGACGGCTTAAACGGCACCGAAAAGCAGAAGCGAGACGCGCCGCTCGCTGAAGCTCGTTTCCTCCAGCCGCCAGGGTTAATTAGCCAGTGGTGATTAATGAAGGAGGTACTCACGGCCATGCTGGGGCTGGATTTGGTGAGATAGACCACGGTGGGGTAGAACTGGTGCTTGAGGTAATAGGCGTGAGCCACCACGGCCGTGGTGAGCGCCAGGCTCCCGGCCATCACCACCGCCGTGCAGAGCATCTCCCCGCCTTGGCCTGCCAGAAAAAGAGCAAAAAATTTGGTTTAACCTCAACAAAATGTCCACAATTTAGGCTTTCGACGCTGATTCACGATTCCTGTGGGTAATGAAGTGCTTCAAAACGAGCTTTTCGGCCCCAAAAACGCTCCCTGGCTGGGTCTGATGTGCTCGGTGGCACCAGCAGCTGCTTCCCTATGTCCCTCATGTCCCTATCACCCCCACCTGAGCTGCCCCCGTGCCCCTATCATAGAATCCTAGAACAACCAGGTTGGAAGGGACCCATCGGATCATCGAGTCCAACCATTCCTATCAAACACTAAACCAAGTCCCTCAAGGCCTCATCCACCTGTGCCTTAAACACCTCCAGGGAAGGGGAATCAACCACCTCCCTGGGCAGCCTATTCCAATGCCCAATGACCCTTTCTGGGAAAAACTTCCTCCTAATCTCCAGCCTAAATCTCCCCTGGTGGAGCTTGAGGCCATTCCCTCTCGTCCTGTCCCCTGTCACTTGGGAGAAGAGCCCAGCTCCCTCCTCTCTACAACCTCCTTTCAGGGAGGTGTAGAGAGCAATGAGGTCTCCCCTCAGCCTCCTCTTCTCCAGGATAAACACCCCCAGCTCTCTCAGACGCTCCTCATAGGGCCTGTTCTCCAGCCCCTTCCCCAGCTTCGTTGCTCTTCTCTGGACTCACTCCAGAGCCTCAACATCCTTCTTGTGCTGAGAAACCCACAACCGAACACAGGATTCAAGGAGCGGCCTCCCCAGTGCTGAGTCCAGAGGGAGAATCACCTCCCTGGCCCTGCTGGTCACACCGTTTCTGCTCCAAGCCAAGATGCCATTGGCCTTCTTGGCCACCTGGGCCACTGCTGCCTTAGGTTCAACCAACCCCCCCAGGTCCTTCTCCTCCAGGCACTTTCCAGCCAGACTTCTCCTAGTCTGGAGCTGCTCAGGGTTGTTGTGCACCAAGTGCAGGATCTGCCATTTGGCCCTTGTTAACCCTCATCCCGTTGGACTCAGCCCATGGATCCAGCCTGTTCAGGTCCCTTTGCAGAGCCTCCCGACCCTCCAGCAGATCCACACTTGCACACAGCTTTGTGTCATCTGCAAACTTGCTAAGGATACCCTCAATGCCTTTATCCAGGTCATTGATGAAGACATTGAACAGGATGTCCCTGTCGCCCCCTCAGCTGCCCCCATGTCCCTATCACCCCCTGAGCTGCCCCATGTCCCTATCACCCCCTCTAAGCTACCAATGTCCCTATTGCCCCCCTCAGCTGCCCCATGTCCCTATCACCCCCTCTAAGCTGCCCCATGTCCCTATCACACCCTAAGCTGCCCCATGTCCCTATCGCCCCCTTGAGCTGCCCCCATGTCTCTATTGCCTCCTCAGCTGCCCCCATGTCCCTCATGTCCCTATCGACCCCTCAGCCGCCCCCATGACCCTATCACCCCCCTCAGCTGCCCCATGTCCCTATCACCCCCTGAGCTGCCCCACGTCCCTATCACCCACCTTGAGCTGTCCCCATGTCTCTGTCACCCCCTCAGCTGCCCTCACGTCCCTATCACCCCCCTGAGCTGCCCCCATGTCCCTATCACCCCCTCAGCTGCCCCATGTCCCTATCAACCCTGAGCTGCCCCCATGTCCCTATCACCCCCTCAGCTGCCCCCATGTCCCTATCACCCCCCCGAGCTGCCCCCGTGTCCCTATCAACCCTGAGCTGCCCCATGTCCCTGCCACCCCCTCAGCCGCCCCATGTCCCTAACACCCCCTCAGTTGTCCCCATGTCCCTGTCACCCCCCTCTAAGCTGCCCCCATGTCCCTATCACCCCCCTAAACTGCCAATGTCCCTGTCACACCCTGAGCTGCCCCCATGTCCCTATCACCCCCTGAGCTGCCTCCATGTCCCTGCCCCCCCTGAGCTGCCCCATGTCCCTGTCACCCCCTCACATGTCCCATGTCCCTGTCACCCTCTCAGCTGCCCCCCATGTCCCTATCACCCCCTGAGCTGCCCCATGTCCCTGTCACCCCCTCAGCTACCCCCATGTCCCTATCGCTCCCTGAGCTGCCCCATGTCCCTGTCACCTCCTCTAAGCTGCCAATGTCCCTACTGCCCCGCTGAGCTGCCCCATGTCCCTATCACCCCCCTCAGCTGCCCCCACCGTCCCCGCCTCCCCCTTCTCCCCCCTCAGGCTCCGCTGTCAGGGCTGCCCCTCCCCAGACTCACTCGGGAGCGAGCCCGGTCTCCCCCGCACTCCCCTCCTCTTCCTCCCTCCTTCCTCTTCTCTTCCTCCGCCGCCGCCGCCACCGCTCCCGGACCGGAAGCGCCTCAGCGCGCGACACCTCACTTCCGCCTGGGCCGCACCACTCCCTGCCCCGTGGGGGGGGGGTGTGTGTGTGTGTACAAAATGGGGGTGCGCACTCTCACTCTTCTCCCTATCACTCTGCCCTCCCCATGACGCCTCACACAGAAACAAACACCGAGGATCCATCATTCCTCATACTCCCTACAGGGAAGAGCCAGCGAACCCCCCCCCCCCCAAAAAACCTCACCGGGCTGCCCCCCCTATTCGCTTCGGCGCTTGGTACGGCCCGAGCCGCCCCGCGGGGAGCGCCCAGGGGGTCCCGTGTCTGGCTGGGATTGGGCCGCGAGCGCCGCTCCCGCCCAATCAGAAAAAAAGAACCCGCCAGGCGCCGACCAATCAGAGGCTGTTGCCGGGTAGAAAGGCGGGAAGAGGCCTCCGGGTCTTCGAATCGTCGAGTCCAACCATTGGCATCCATCGCTGACCCATATCAGCGCCTCGACCACCCACACCTTAAACACCTCCAGGGATGGGGAGTCAACCCCCTCCCCTGGTGGAGCTTGAGGCTATTCCCTCTCGTCCTGTCCCGTGGGAGAAGAGCCCAGCTCCCTCCTCTCCACAACCTCCTCTCACATAAAGAGCAATGAGCTCTCCCCTCAGCCTCCTCTTCTCCAGGAGAAACACCTCCAACTCCTTCAAACTCCTTCTCCAGCCCCTTCCCCAGCTCCAGTCTCTTCCCTGGACTCGCTCCAGAGCCTCAACATCCTTCTTAGAATCACTGAATTGTAGAATCACCAGGTCGGAAGAGACCCACCGGATCAAGTCCAACCATTTGTTGTTTAAACCTTTTACACACAACCAACGACCACGGCTCCTTAAACCTTTCCTCTCTCCTTCTCTTCATGTATCTTTTCACTGCTGATCATGCTTTCTATTACACGTAATACACACACACGCACACTAAGCCTGTGTGTATTGTTCTGGCTGGAAAACTGCCAGGAGGAGAGGGACCTGGGGGTGTTGGTCGACAGTGACTGACCATGAGCCAGCAGTGTGCCCAGGTGGCCAAGAAGGCCAATGGCATCCTGGCTTGGAGCAGAAATGGTGTGACCAGCAGGGCCAGGGAGGTTATTCTCCCTCTGGACTCAGCACTGGGGAGGCCACTCCTTGAATCCTGTGTTCAGTTGTGGGTTTCTCAGCACAAGAAGGATGTTGAGGCTCTGGAGAGAGTCCAGAGAAGAACCACGAGGCTGGTGAAGGGGCTGGAGAAGAAACCTGAGGGACCTGAGGGTGTTTCTCCTGGAGAAGAGGAGGCTGAGAGGAGACCTCATTGCTCTCTACAACTCCCTGAAAGAAGGTTGTGGAGACGTGGGAACTGGGCTCTTCTCCCAAGGGACAGGACGAGAGGGAATGGCCTCAAGCTCCTCCAGGGGAGGTTTAGGCTGGAGATTAGGAGGAAGTTTTTCCCAGAAAGGGTCATTGGGCATTGGAATAGGCTGTCCAGGGAGGTGGTTGAGTCACCTTCCCTGGAGGTGTTTAAGGGACGGGTGGACGAGGTCTTGAGGGACTTGGTTTAGTGTTTGATAGGATTGGTTGGACTCGATGATCCAATGGGTCCCTTCCAACCTGGTTGTTCTATGGTTCTATGGTTCCCGAATTATACACACAACAATAAAACCACCTGCAGAAATACCCGCACAATAGCTGGCACTCTATTCAAATTTTTAAGGATCATTTCCCTCATCTTGACATAATTTACCAGTTTCTGTTCTTGACATGTCGTTTGTGCAACAGATCTTAAGCTAACAAGAGTGTCATAAACATTCTAAGACAAAACTTAATCACTTCATTCATCATCTCCCATCAGCTTTAGTCCAAAAGCACAATCGCTTCATAGCAGTGCTGTGTCTCAGGCACACACACACACACACAGAGTTGTGAACTATAACCAAGTTTTCGGAGTTTGAAGGACACAGGGAAATGAATCACAGAATCATAGAATCACCAGGTTGGAAGAGACCCGTCAGATCATCGAGTCCAACCATTCCCATCAAACACTAACCCATATCCCTCAGCACCTCGTCCACCCGTCCCTTAAACCCCTCCAGGGAAGGGGAATCAACCACATCCCTGGGCAGCCTGTTCCAATGCCCAATGACCCTTTCTGGGTAAAAATTCCTCCTAATCTCCAGCCTAAATCTCCCCTGGTGGAGCTTGAGGCCATTCCCTCTTGTCCTGTCCCCTGTCCCTTGGGAGAAGAGCCCAGCTCCCTCCTCTCCACAACCTCCTCTCAGGTAGTTGTAGAGAGCAATGAGGTCTCCCCTCAGCCTCCTCTTCTCCAGGATAAACCCCCTCAGGTCCCTCAAACTCATTCTCCAGCCCCTTCACCAGCTTCGTTGCTCTTCTCTGGACTCGCTCCAGAGCCTCAACATCCTTCTTGTGCAGAGGGGCCAGAACTGAACACAATATTCATACAAACGGTTCATCTGGGCCAATGGCTCAGCAGCCACTGGGGGCCCAGAACTGCCCCCGGGATTCGAGGTTCGGTCTTCCCAGAGGGAGAATCACCTCCCTGGCCCTGCTGGTCACACCATTTCTGCTCCAAGCCAAGATGCCATTGGCCTTCTTGGCCACCTGGGCCTCTCCTGCCTCCTCTACAACCAACCCCCCCAGGTCCTTCTCCTCCAGGCACTTTCCAGCTAGACTTCTCCTAGTCTGGAGCTGCTCAGGGTTGTTGTGCCCCAAGCGCAGGACCTTGTTTGGCCTCGTTAACCCTCATCCCATTGGACTCAGCCCATGGATCCAGCCTGTTCTGATCCCTTTGGAGCCTCCTGACCCTCCAGCAGATCCACCCAGCTCAGTGTCAGCCCCAAACTCTCTCAGGGAGCACTCGATGCCTTCATCCAGGTCATCGATGAAGACATTGACCAGGGCTGGACCCAGCACTGAGCCCTGGGGATGCCGCTTGGAATCCAACTGGATTTAACTCCATTTCCCACCACTCTCTGGGCCCTCCAGGCAACCAGTTTTCCACCCAGGAGAGCAACTGCCTGTCCAGCCCAGAGGTGACAGTGTCTGAAGCAGAATCCTGTGAGAAACTGTGGCAAAGTCTTTACTTCAGCCCTTTGGGAAGCACCCAATCCATCCAGAGTCCCCTTTTTCCTCCACTTTACGCCTCATTCAATGGGTTTGTGTCCCCTCTAGCTGCTTTGCAGCCCCTTTTTAACCAAAACTCTTAAATCAACCCAAGTTCACGCTTCTCCTCTCTCTCTCTCCTCCAGCCAATCAGCGAAGCCCCTGGGGAGCTCCTCGCTCTTTTATTGGCTGTATCCGAGCTTCGCCCCGCCCCCCTCCTCGCCTCTCGCTCTCTGACTGGTTAAATTCGTGATTAGTCCCGCCCCCTCTTCACTCCCAGCTCTCTGATTGGCTGGAGCAGAGACCTCTCGGCCTATAGAAAGCGGCATCCGCCAGGGGGCGGGGCTTAACTGGCTCCTTCACTATCGCTGTTGAGGTGAATGGAGGGAGGGAAAAGGCGGGAAAAGACCAAGGCGGGAAAGAAGCCTTTGGGTTCCCTGAGGGACTCTAATGTCTCCCTGAGGGTCTCTGGTGCCTCCTTAAGGGGATTTTTGAGGAGAAAAAGGGCATTTTGTGGGGTTGCCTCTCCCTCTCTGAACAGGGGACACTGAACCCTTGTGAAAACACAGCTCTAAATCCTTTTATTTCATTTATTTCCTTTAATAAGTGAGGGAATAGTGTGGCTCGGTGCCTCATATTTGTTGTGATAAGGAAAAAAAGGTTTTTAGAAGACGGAAGAAAAGGGAATGTTTCAGTCTCTGAGGGCTCTCCCCCCAAAGTGCCCTCAAATTGGCAATTAAAAGGATTTTATGACTTATTTGATAAGTTTTTAGGGCAGTTCTGAGGCGAGATTCATCCCTTTTCTGAATTTATTGGGAGTTTGGATGCTGGAGAGTGGCAAAAACCCCACAAAATTGAAGTGTTTGGGGACTTTTTACTGCTGAAAAGCCTCATTTTATATTTCTAAGGGATAAACCCGTCGCCTTTGTCATTCCTGGGACTGAAATGGCCTTTTCTAACAGCAAAATTGCTTTATTGATTGTCTTTTTTGGTCTCTTTTCTACCTCTGGTCCCTGCAGGTGGTAAAGAATCCTCCAAGCTCCTCAAATATTGTTGCTGTGGTGGTTAAAGCATCTTGGATTCGAAGCCTTTTACCTCTAGATTTGAAGCCTATTTTTTTTAAATTAATTTTCACTTATAAAATCTTGATTTTTTTCACCCAAAAAATCGACTCGGGGGCAGCTCAGCCCCTTTCCCTCACCTCCAACCCCTTCCAAGCCGCTCGGGTTTCTAAATTGGGAGAAGCAGCTTGATGCTCTTGATGAAAAAAAGTTAATTTTTGATGTTTTATTCCCAGCAGGTGATTTTTTTCAAAGTTTTTCGAGGTGTTTCAAGAGCCTGTGGTCGATGCCACGATTTCCGCTGGATGCTCTCCACGTCCCTTCCTCCTCCAGTGAGGTAGCTGGTGACTCTCGAGCTCCTTTCTCTGCTTAAATAACACTCCAAATTATAAAATATTAAGAAAAAATCCCCAAAATCGAGCCAGGAAAGATGAATTTTGAGCGCAGGAGGTTGCGGTGCTGCTTTAAAACGGAGCTGGTTGAGGTTAGGGAGGCTTGAGGTGACATTGAGGCAGCAAAAGATGAAGTTCATCACCATAAATCTTACCCTGAGTGAATAATTTAATAGAAATTAAAAGAAAAGAAGAAGTTTTCAAGTTGAAAACTCAAACGAGGTTTTATTTTGCTTTGGTTTGGGGGTTGGAGGAGGGAATTTCTGCCTCGTTCCTGTGATTTAAACCACAGTTTATCAGAATATGAGGCTTTTTTTAAGGTTTTTACTCTTAATATCTATTTTTTTCCTCTTAAAATAGTAAATAGGTGGAGAAAATCAGGGCAGTGCGGTTACCCCCCCAGCCCAGAGCTTCCCTGGGGGATCAAATCCTCCTTAGTGGTTGATTTACACCTTCTCCTCAGCCGCACTTAGTCCTGATTTTAAAGAAAACAGGAAAAAAAAATTAAAACCAACATTTTTTTGTGGTTAGAAGCAGCTGGAAAGGGGTTCTGAGGCGTAAAATGAAGGGTTTGGGGGCAGGCAAGTGGCTTTTGGGGATAATTTGGGGCTCTTGGGGGCAGCCACAGGGCTCTTGGGGAGGGTTTGGGGCTCTTGGGGAGGGTTTGGGGCTCTTGGGGAGGGTTTGGGGCTCTTGGGGAGGGTTTGGGGGAGGATTTTGGGTGGGTTTGGGGGAGGATTTTGGGTGGGTTAAAGGCTTGGTTTGGTTTTGGGGGTTGGTCTAGGGTTGGGTTGGGGTTCGGGAGGTCCTGGGGGGGCTCAGGGGGTTGATTTGGTGGGTCTGGGGGGGGCTCAGGGCTTTGATATTTTTTAGGGGGTCTTCAGGGGGTTGGTTTGAGGGGGGACAAAGGGGTTTGGGCTGGGGGTCAAGAGGCTTTTGTGGGGTACTGGCAGCTTTGGGGGGACCTAAAGTGTCTATTCCCCCCCCAGCCCAGCTCCCCAGGCAGCGAGCAGCCCCCTCGGCTCCCTCCTCCCCACACTTGGGGGGCAGGCGAGGAGCCCCCCAACCCCTCTGGGAGCCTCAACCTCCAGGAGCACGAGGCCTTCTTCCGCCTGTTGGGTAAGAGCCACTCACCACCCCAAAACTGAGAAAAAACAAACCAATTTGGGGGGTTGGGGTCACCCCAAAACCGACTTCTCCCCTTGTGCTGCTCTTCCAGAAGACAACGTGGTGCAGGAATTCCTCTCCTGGGATGTCTGCTGCCGCCTTTCCGATAAGGTGAGGGCCCCCAAGTTTTTCATTCCCCCCAATTTTTTTCTTCCCCCTTAATCCCCCATTTTTTTTCTTCCCCCCTATCCCCCAGGTCACCCAGTTTTCTTCTTCCCCCCAGTTTGTTTCCCTCCTCCCTCCCCAGTCCCCCCAGTTTGTTTCCCTCCCCAGTCCCCCCAGTTTGTTTCCCTCCCCAGTCCCCCCAGTTTGTTTCCCTCCCCAGTCCCCCCAGTTTGTTTCCCTCCCCAGTCCCCCCAGTTTGTTTCCCTCCCCAGTCCCCCCAGTTTGTTTCCCTCCCCAGTCCCCCCAGTTTGTTTCCCTCCCCAGTCCCCCCAGTTTGTTTCCCTCCCCCCCCTCCCCAGTCCCCCCAGTTTGTTTCCCTCCCCCCCCTCCCCAGTCCCCCCAGTTTGTTTCCCTCCTCCCCCTCCCCAGTCCACCCAGTTTGTTTCCCTCCTCCCCAGTCCCCCCAGTTTGTTTCCCTCCTCCCCCTCCCCAGTCCCCCCAGTGTCTCTCTCTTCCCCCTCCCCAGTCCCCCCAGTGTCTCTCTCTTCCCCCTCCCCAGTCCCCCCAGTGTCTCTCTCTTCCCCCTCCCCAGTCCCCCCAGTGTCTCTCTCTTCCCCCTCCCCAGTCCCCCCAGTGTCTCTCTCTTCCCCCTCCCCAGTCCCCCCAGTGTCTCTCTCTTCCCCCCAAGTCCTTTTCTCTTCCCCCCTAGTCCCCCCAGTTTTTTTCTTCCCCACCCCAGTCCCCAGTTTTTATCGCTCCCCCCTGACCCCCACTTTTTCTCCCCCTGACCCCCTTTTTCTCCCCTTCCAGTACCTTCTGGCCATGGCTCTGACATACTTCAAGCGTGCAGGGCTGCCCACCAGCCAGTACACCCGCATCAACCTCTTCACCGCGCTGTGCGTTAACGAAGTTGGGCACTAACGAACCTGGGAGGTCTCCATGGGCACTGGCTAAGAAAATGGGGCGCTAATGAAATGGGGGGGTGGCTCTAGGGGTAATTAAACGAGGCTCTAATAAAGCGAGGGGTTGTTAACGAAGTGGGGAGGCCTAAGGCTGTGTGCAAATGAAGTAGAGGGACTTTGCTAACGAAGCCCGGCTCTAACGAAGCCCCCTGCTTCTAAGGCTAACAACATGGTGGGTTCTAATGAAGCCCCTCTGCTCGCTAATGAAGCAGGGAGAGGCTCAGGCCATGTGCTAACGAAGCCGAAGGCCCTTGAAGCCCCTAACGAAGCAGTTGGAGCTCGAAGGCCGCTGCTATCCACAGGTACCTGGCACACGACATGGAGGAGGACGAGGAGGAGCCCAAGTTCCGGATCTTTCCGTGGGCCCTGGGCCGCCGCTGGCTCCAGCTCTTCCCACGCTTCCTGCGCCGCCGCGATCGCCTCTGGGCTCGCATGCGCTACCGGGCGGCCGTCAGCCGCCTCTGCTGCGAGGAGGTGGGTGCCGGGACCCCCAAAACCTCTCGGAGACCCCCGAGAGATGTGGATCCCCCTTCCTGGGCTCCAACCCCACTTGCAGGGACCCCAAAATGCTCCTTGGAGACTTCTCGGAGACTCTCGACCCCTAAAAAAATCCCCTCGGAGATCCCCAGAGACTCGGATCCTCCTTCCTAGGCTCCAACCCCACTTGCAGGGACCCCAAAATGCTCCTTGGAGACTCCTCGGAGACTCTTGACCCCTAAAAAATCCCCTCGGAGACCCCCAGACACATGGATCCTCCTTTCTAGGCTCCAACTTCGCTTCCAGGGACCCCAAAATGCTCCTTGGAGACTCCTCGGAGGCTTTTGACCCCTAAAAAATCCCCTCAGAGACCCCCAGAGACATGGATCCTTCTTCCTAGGCTCCAACCTCACTTGCAGGGACCCCAAAAAGCTCCTTGGAGACTCTCGACCCTTAAAAAAAATCCTCAGAGAACTCCAGATACATGGATCCTCCTTTCTAGGCTCCAACCCCACTTGCAGGGACCCTAAAAAGCTTCTTGGAGACTCCTCGGAGACTCTTGACCCCTAAAAAATCCCCTCGGAGACCCCCAGAGACTTGGATCCTCCTTCCTGTGCTTCAGCTTTGCTTCCAGGGACCCCAAAATGCTCCTTGGAGACTCTCGACCCCTAAAAAATTCCTCAGAGGCCCCCAGAGACTTGGATCCTCCTTCCTGGGCTCCAACTCTGCTCGCAGGGACCCCAAAAAGCTCCTTGGAGACTCCTCAGAGACTCTTGACCCCTAAAAAATCCCCTCAGAGACTCGGATCCTCCTTTCTAGGCTCCGACTTCACTTACAGGGACCCCAAAAAGCTCCTTGGAGACTCCTTGGAGACTCTTGACCCCTAAAAAATCCCCTCGGAGACCCCCAGACACATGGATCCTCCTTTCTAGGCTCCAACTTCGCTTGCAGGGACCCCAAATTTTGAGGATTTAATCTTCTTGGAGACTCTCGACCCCTAAAAAATCCCCTCGGAGACCCCCAGAGACATGGATCCTCTTTCCTAGGCCCCAACCTCACTTCTAGGGACCCCAGATTCCACAGATTTAACCCCCAAAATGCCTCTTTCCCCTCCAAAAAGTGACTTTTTCCACCCGATTAGGGAGAAAGCCCCTCATCCCCCTCCCCATGTATATTTAACCCCAAAAGGGCTGGATTTCACCCCAAAGTGGTTGTTGTTATCCCCCCCAGGTGATGCTGGCTGCCCCCTCGCACTGGGCCTGGCGGCGGGAGCGCCCTCGGCTCCACGGCGGCGCCTCCAGGCCCCCTCGGCCTTGTCCTCGCTGCGCCCCCCGACCCCCCGAAGACGAGGAAGAAGAGGGGGGACCCTTCCTCCTGCGCCGCCCCCAACAGGCCTCGCTGCCCCCGGCCCCCAAAACCTACTGAAGCGCCTCCCAAAACCCATGACCTGACCCAAAAAAACGTGAGTTTTGACCTCAACCTGTGAGATTTGAACTCAAAATCCAGCCCAGACGACGTTTTTGCACCATTTCTGACATTTTTCGCCCCATTTCCAACATTTCCACACAATTTCAACGTTTCCGCACCTCAAACTCCTCATTTCTGGGTGTTTTCACCTCATTAATCATGTTAATTGCCACTAATTGCAGCCTGGTTGCCCCTTCAACCATTTTCCCCACACGGTGACCCCCAAATTCATGTTTTTTTAACTCAAAACCAAGAATTTCAACATTTCCACATCCTCTCAACGTTTCCCCCCTTGCAAACTCCAAATTTCTGTTTTTTTCCCCTCATTTTGTCCCTTTTTCCAAACCCCAAAATCCCTTGAAGGTCTTTTTTCTCAATTTTTAGCCTCCAAACCTCTTTTCTTGCTCCTCACTTCCCCCTTTTCATGCAAAATGAAGGGAAAGTGAGCAAACCAAGCGTAAAAATCATGATTTTTGTGGATTTGAGTGTCTAAAAAGACCTAAAAATGGAGATTCGGGGGGTGAGAAAGCCCCCTTGGGACCCCCAAAACCTTGAGACCTTTTCTCTTGTCCCAGAATTTGAGGGGTGAGGGAAGCAGGAGCTGCTTGAACATGTGTGTGTTGTGTCCCAGCCCCTTGCACACGCATCTACTTCATGTCCCAGCCCCTCACACAAGTGTTTCATGTGTCCCAACCCCTCACACACATGTGTCCCAGCTCCTTGCACATGTGTGTGTCATGCCCTAGCCCCTTGCACATGTGTGTCGTGTCCCAGCCCCTCAAACATGTGTGTCCCTGTGTCCCATCCCCTTGCACATGCATGTCCCTGTGTCCCGGCCCCTCACACACGTGTGTGTTGTGTCCCAGCTCCTTGCACGCACACTCCCTGTGTCCCAGCCCCTCACACATGCGTATGTTGTGTCCCAGCCCCTTGCACACATGCTCCCCATGTCCCAGCCCCTCGCACACTCGCCTCCCTGTGTCCCAGCCCCTTACACATATGTGTCCCTGTGTCCCTGCCCCTTGCACACTCATGTCATGTGTCCCAGCCCCTTGCACACACATGTCCCTGTGTCCCAGCCTCTTACACATGTGTGTATCATGTCCCAGCCCCTTGCACATGTGTGTTCTGTGTCCCAGCCCCTCACACACTCATGTCCTCATATCCCATCCCCTCACACACGCGTCTCCCTGTCCGTTTCCCCCCCCTCTCCTCAGGAACCCCAAATCCCCCTCAATACCCCAAAACCCTCTCCCCCCCTTTTCCCCCCCCCCCTTTCCCCCTATGGGCGGGGCCTGGGGCGGCTCCGGCCTCGCCTTTCCCTTTCAGGAAGTTTTTTTTTCACGGAAATATCCATTTAATTTCGACTTTTTCCTCCTTTCCCCCTGCAGCCGCGATCTCAGGACTCCCCCTGGGGCCAGGTAGGTGCCTGCTTCCCCCTCCCTCTCTCCCCCCTCAGCAGTGACAAAGCTGCTTTCTCCTTCTCTGCAACTTTTGGCTCGCTCACAACTCCCTGAAATGAGGTAAAAACCCACAAAAATGGTCAAAATGAAACATTTTGGCTTCTTGTCCTTCATCCCTCAGAGCTGGGAAGGGGGTTGGACTCAGGGGGGGCTCCCCCCAACCTTATTTTGGGATTTACTGCAGCGAAAATTCCCTCAGGGAGAGGGAAAAAAGGGGATTGGGGAGGTTTAAGTGCTCCTTTTGGGTTGAATCGTAGCGGTTTTGGGGTCGTTTGGTTCATTTTTGGGGTGTTTTCTCCTCAGGGGGAGCAGCCGCCCCCTCGCTGGGCCCCACACGGCACCTGCTGGGGACCCCGAAGCCCTGAGGGAAACGGGGTGAAAGGAGGAGGTTTCTGCCCTGCTCCCCCCAAAAAAAAGTGTGAGGAGGGGGGAGGCAACAGCTGCTCCTGCTCCTGAGGTTCCTCCTTACCCAGGAAGGTAATTAATGTGAAGCCCGTTAAGGGAGGGGGAACCCGTTGGGGCCCCAACAGGCTGGGGGGGGGGAGGGGAAGGGGTTAAGGGATCCGCAAATTGCAGCTGAAAATCTTCAGTTTCCCCCAAAAAATTCCAATTTGCCCTCGAAAATCCGTCAGAAACTCCCAATTTCACCCCAAAAGCCATAAATTCCACTCAAAAATCCTCACGTTCTACTCAAAAATCCCCTACTTTCATTCCCAAATTCCCAATTCCATCCAAAATTTCCTATTTCCACTCTGAAATCCTCAAGTTCGCCCCAAAAATCTTCAATTTCACCTCAAACTTTCCAATTTCACCCCAAAAATCACCAATTCCTCCCTAAAATCCCTAAATTCCACCTAAAAATCTTCAAGTTCTACCCAAAAATCCCCAATTCCACCCCAAAGTCCTCAAGTTCTGCCCCAAAATCCTCAGTTCCTCCCCAAAATCTCCAATTCCTCTCAAAAATCTCTAGATTCCACCTAAAAATCCTCAATTCCTCCCCAAAAATCCTCATTTCCACCCCAAAAATCCCCAGTTTCACCACAAAATCCTCAAGGTCCATCCCAAAATCTTCAAGGTCGACCCAAAACGCCTCAATTCCATCCAAAAATCCCCAATTCCTATCAAAAAATCACCAATTCCTCCCAAAATCCTCAAATTCTACCCCAAAAATCACCATTTCCAGCCAAAAATTCCCAATTCCACACAAAACCCCTCAATTTCTCCCCAAAATCCTCAATTTCATCCACAAATTCCCCAATTCCTCCCCAAGAATCCCCAATTTCACCCTAAAAATCCCCAATTCTATCAAAAAATCACCAATTCCTCCCCAAAATCCTCAAGTTCTGCCCCAAAAATCCCCAATTCTACCCCAAAATCCTCAATTTCACCCCAAAACCCCTCAAAAATTCCTCAAATCCCCCCAAACCTGCCAAATTCCCCCTCAACCTCCCAATTCTCTCCTTTTGGGGCCAGTTTGGCTGATTTTGGGGTCGAATCCTCTGGGGTTTGGGCCTCGACCCCCCAGGCCCCTCCCTGCCCTTCTCATTAGTGCTTCGTTAAGCATCCAGGAGGTTAATTAAGCACTCGGATGCTTAATTAAGCTGCTCGATTGAGGCCTGGCGGGTTCAGCCTCATTGCTCAGGGCTGACTCACAGGGACCCGCTTTGGGGTCTTGCCCCTCGTTTCCACCCCAAAAGCCTCAAATTCCACTGAAAACACCCAAAATACTCAATTTCCAACCTAAAATTCCATTCAAAATGCACAAATTCCACTGAAAACCCTCAAGATCCTCAATTTCCAACCTAAAAATCCTCAAAGTCCACGTCAAAATCCCCAAATTTCCCTCAGAATTGCCTCAAATCTCCCTTTTTCCCTCATTTTCTCTGTTCCCTCAAGATCCTCAATTTCCAACCCAAAAATCCTCAAATTCCACCTCAAAATCCCCAAATTCCCCTCAGACTTCCCTCAAATCTCCATTTTTCCCCTCATTTTCTCTGTTCCCTCAAGATCCTCAATTTCTAACCTCCAGATCCTCAAATTCCACCTCAAAACACATAAATTTCCCTCAGAATTCCCCCAAATCTCCATTTTTCCCCTCATTTTCTCCGTTCCCTCAAGATCCTCAATTTCCAACCTAAAAATCCTCAAAGTCCACGTCAAAATCCCCAAATTTCCCTCAGAATTGCCTCAAATCTCCCTTTTTCCCCTCATTTTCTCTGTTCCCTCAAGATCCTCAATTTCCAACCTCCGAATCCTCAAATTCCACCTCAAAATACATAAATTTCCCTCAGAATTCCCCCAAATCTCCATTTTTCCCCTCATTTTCTCCGTTCCCTCAAGATCCTCAATTTCCAACCTAAAAATCCTCAAATTCCACCTCAAAATCCCCAAATTCCCCTCAGACTTCCCTCAAATTTTTCCTGATTTTCTCTGTTCCCTCAAGATCCTCAATTTCCAACCTAAAAATCCTCAAATTCCACCTCAAAATCCCCAAATTCTCCTCAGAATTCCCCAAAATCTCTGTTTTTTTCCCTCATTTTCTCCATTCCCTCAAGCTCCTCAATTTCCAACCTCAGAATCCTCAAATTTCCCCTCAAACTGCTCAAATTCCCTTCAGAATTCCCCCAAATCTCCATTTTTTTCCCTCATTTTCTCCGTTCCCCCAAGATGGCAGAGGAGCCGGTGGTCCCTGTGTTCTGCTCGGGCGTTTCGGCTCAGGTGCAGCGGGAGCGGGACAAGGCCCTGGGCCTGGGCAGCCACGACCAGGCCGTGCGCTACCTGGGCCAGGACTACGGGCGCCTGCTGGAGGAATGCCGGCGTTCCGGAACCCTCTTCCGCGACCCAACCTTCCCGCCGGCTCCTTCCTCCCTCGGCTTCCGCGAGTTAGGCCCTGGCTCCTCCAAAACCCATGGCGTCCAGTGGAAAAGGCCCACGGTGAGCCAGGGAAACCCAAACCCACACCCAGAGGTGGCTTTGAGGGCCGAATCCACCTGGAAATAACCCAAAATTCGCTTCCTCTCGTCCCGCAGGAACTGGTTTCACGCCCACAGTTCATCGTGGACGGCGCCACACGCACCGATATCTGCCAGGGAGCGCTGGGTGAGACCCACGGCACCATCTTGGCACCGTTTACCACCAAACCATGGATTTGGGGGAAAAAGTTGTGCCGAATTTGGCTGGTTTGGGCCAAATTGAGGTCGGTTGGGGCCTAACTGAGGCTGGTCTGGGCCAAATTGAGGCTGGTCAAGGCCTAACTGAGGCTGGTCAAGACCTAACTGAGGCTGGTCAAGACCTAACTGAGGCTGGTCAAGGCCTAACTGAGGCTAGTCATGGCCAAATTGAGGTCAGTTTGGACCTAACTGAGGCTGGTTTGGGCCTAATCGAGGCTGGTTTACACCAAACTGACTCAAAATTGTGCCACATTGTAGCTGTTTGTGCAAATGAAGTTGATTTGCATAAAATCGAGGTTGGTTTGGGCCTAATTGAAGCCGGTTTGTGCCAAACTAACTCAAAATTCTGCCACATTGAAGCTGTTTGTGCAAATCAAGTTGATTCGCACGAAATCGAGGTTGGTTCAGGCCTAATCAAGGCCCATTTGCACCAAGTCGAAGCTGACTGGTGCCAAATTGAAGCTCTTGGTGCCGAATCGAGTTGATTTGCCTGAAATCGAGGTTGGTTTGTGCCAAATCAAGTTGATTCGCACCAAATCAAGGTTGGTTTGTGCCAAATCAGGTTGATTCGCAGCAAATTGAGGCTGGTTTGGGCCCAGTCAAGTTGATTTGCACGAAATCAAACCTGGTTTGTGCCAAATTGAGGTTGGTTTGGGCCTAATCAAGGCCCATTTGTGCCGAATCGAAGCCGATTTGTGCCGAATCGAGTCGATTGGCGTGACTCCGGCTCCCTCTGCTCCCTGCAGGCGACTGCTGGCTGCTGGCGGCCATCGCCTCCCTCACGCTCAACGAGAGCGTCCTGCACCGTGTGGTGCCGCACGGCCAGAGCTTCCAGCATGGCTATGCCGGCATCTTCCACTTTCAGGTTGGTCCCTGCCCTCCCCGCCCTCCAGTTTGGGGTCTCTTCCCTCCATTTTGGGGTCTTCCCCTCCATTTTGAGCCTCCCTCCTTCCATTTTGGGGTCTCCTCCCTCCATTTTGAGCTCCTCTCCCTCCATTTTGAGCTCCCCCGTCTCTATTTTGAGCCCCTCTCCCTCCATTTTGAGCTCCTCTCCCTCCATTTTGGGGTCTCTTCCCTCCATTTTGAGCCCCTCTCCCTCCATTTTGGGGTCTCTCCCTCCATTTTGGGGTCTCCCCCTCTATTTTGGGTCTCCTTCCCTCCATTTTGGGGTCTCTCCCTCCATTTTGGGGTCTCCCCCCTCCATTTTGAGCCCCCTCCTCCATTTTGCTCTCCCCCCTCTCTCCTTTTTTAACTCTTTCCCTTCCATCTCGGCGCCAAACCAGGCCACAAACCCCCCCCCTCCCTCCTCCACTTCCTCCCAAACCTCATCCCCTCACCCCAAACCTGCCTCGTTTCACCCCCAAACTCCCTTTTTTCGCTGCCTCAAATCCTGATTTTTATTTATTTTTTTTTCCCCCCCAGATCTGGCAATTCGGCGAGTGGCTCGACGTGGTGGTCGACGACTTCTTGCCCACCAAGGACGGGAAACTCCTCTTCGTCCACTCGGCCGAGGGCTGCGAGTTCTGGAGCGCCCTCCTGGAAAAGGCCTATGCCAAGTACTCCCCATCCCGCTTCCCCTTTCCCTCCTTTCCGACATGTTTTTTTGAGGCCGATCCCCTCGACTTCGGCTCTCTCCACGCAGGGTGAACGGCTGCTACGAGGCCTTGTCCGGCGGCAGCACCTCTGAGGGCTTTGAGGACTTCACGGGCGGCGTCACCGAGTGGTACGACCTGCGCCGGCCGCCCCCTGACCTCTTCCGCATCATCCTCAAGGCCCTGGAACGCGGCTCCCTGCTCGGCTGCTCCATCGATGTGAGGAACCTGCTTTTTTTCGGGGCTAAAATGCACAAATTCCACTGAAAACCCTCAAAATCCTCAATTTCCAACCTCAGAATCACAAAATTCCATTCAAAATGCTCAAATTCCACCTCAAAATGCACAAATTCCACTGAAACCCCTCAAGATCCTCAATTTCCAACCTCAGAATCACAAAATTCCATTCAAAATGCTCAAATTCCACTGAAAACCCTCAACTTCCTCGATTTCCAACCTAAAAATCCTCAAATTCCATTCAAAGTCCACAGATTCCATTGAAAACCCTCAAGATCCTCGATTTCCAACCTCAGAATCACAAAATTCCATTCAAAATGCTCAAATTCCACTGAAAACCCTCAAGACCCTCAATTTCCAACCCCAGAATCCTCAAATTCCATTCAAAGTCCACAAATTCCACTGAAACCCCTCGAGATCCTCGATTTCCAACCTAAAAATCCTCAAATTCCATTCAAAATGCACAAATTCCACTGAAACCCCTCGAGATCCTCGATTTCCAACCTAAAAATCCTCAAATTCCATTCAAAATGCACAAATTCAACTGAAAACCCTCGAGATCCTCAATTTCCAACCCCAGAATCCTCAAATTCCCTTCAAAATGCTCAAATTTTGGGGCTAAAAGGGGTAATTTTGGTTTTTTTGGGCCCCGTTGGCCACCACCGCCTCGTTTCCCGGCAGATAACGAGCGCCTTCGACATGGAGGCCGTGACCTTCAAGAAGCTGGTGAAGGGCCACGCGTACTCGGTGACGGGGGCCGAGCAGGTGACGAGGGGTCCTGGTTCGTTAATTATTTTGGGGGTGCTAACGAGGCGGTTTTTGGGGTCGTCGGGGGCCCTGACGGAGCCGTTCCCAGATCAACTTCCGCGGCCAAGCCCTGGGCCTCATCCGCATGCGCAACCCCTGGGGAGAAGTGGAGTGGACGGGAGCCTGGAGCGACAAGTGAGGCGTTAGGGCCTTCGTTTAGGGCCTTCGTTAAGCGTTAACGAGGCGGCCGGGCCCTGAGCGGCGTCTGTCCTGCAGCTCATCCGAGTGGAGCGCGGTGGAGCCAGCGCTGAGGCAGCGGCTGATGGTCAAGATGGAGGACGGCGAGTTCTGGTGAGGCCAAAAAACCAACAAAAAAAAAAAAAAAAAATCCGCTTTCCTCCCCGACAGGAAACTTCCTTTTCATCCACTTCCTCTTCCTCCAGGATGTCCTTCCGGGATTTCCTGCGGGAATTCACCCGCCTGGAGATCTGCAACCTGACGCCGGATGCGCTGCAGTCGCGCCGCTTCCGCAAGTGGAACACGCGGCTCTATGAGGGGACGTGGCGGCGCGGCAGCACGGCTGGTGGCTGCCGCAACTACCCGGGTAGGCCCCGAATCGCCCCTCACATCCGTTTTTTCCCGGCAGCCGTTGAGGGTTTTCTCCTTTTTCTCTTGTTTCCAGCCACGTTCTGGATCAATCCGCAATTTAAGATCCAGCTGGAGGAGGTGGATGACGCCGAGGATGACGACGGAGGCCGCGAACCGGGGTGCAGCTTCCTCCTGGCGCTGATGCAGAAGCACCGGCGCCGGCAGCGCCGTGAGGGCAAAGACATGGAGACCATCGGCTTTGCCGTCTACGAGGTAGCGAGATGGCGAAGGCTAATGGCCTCCGGAACTTGTTCTGCTTCACAAAATGTTACCTCGAGGCCTGGAGAGGAGAACGAGCCTCTGAGGGGAAACGTGGTTGGATTGAGGGGCTAGAAAATGGTGCGAAAGGGAGTTCAATCCAGCTGGAGGCCAGTTCCCAGCATCCCCTGGGCTCAGGGGTTCCGGCCTGGCTCGAAGTCTTCATCACTGAAGGCCTCGAGGGTGCCCTGAGCGGCTTTGGAGGTGACACTGAGCTGGGTGGAGCTGCTGGAGGGGTCGGAGCTTCTCCAGAGGGATGGGAACAGGCCGGATCCATGAGCCAAGAGCCATTCGTCAGGTTTAACGAGGAACTTGGGGCACAACGACCCTGAGCAGCTCGAGAATTTCGTTGAGTCCTCTCAAGGAGGACGTTGAGCAAGTGCAGAGGAGAGAGCGGAGCTGGCAAAGGGGCTGGGGAAGGAGTTTGAGGGCCCTGGAGGTGCTTCTCCTGGAGAAAACGGAGGCTGAGGGGAGGCCTGGTTGCTCTTTCCCTGAGAGGAGGTTGAAACAGGGACCAGGACGAGAGGGAAAAGCCTCAAGCTCCAGCTCAGGAGGAAAATCAAGATGGAATATTTCACCGAAAGGGTCATTGGGCTTGGAACAGGGAGGGGGTTGAATCCCCAACCCTGGAGGGTTTCAAAATGGAGCAGACGAGGCGCTGAGGGTGATTGACAGGGCCGGTTGGACTCCATGATCTTGAGGGCCTCACTTGGCGTCTCTTCTCTTCACAGGTTCCTCCTGAGGTGGGTGCGATGGCCGGAGGCTGGTTCGGGGCCTGTTTTGGGGCCTGTTTAACGAGGGTGTTCCCGGCAGTACGTGGGGCGCTCGGGCGTCCACCTGAAGCGAGATTTCTTCCTGGCCAATGCCTCCCGCGCTCGCTCCGAGCAATTCATCAACCTGCGCGAGGTCAGCACCCGCTTCCGCCTCCCGCCCGGCGAGTACATCGTGGTGCCCTCCACCTTCGAGCCCAACAAGGAAGGAGACTTCGTCCTCCGCGTCTTCTCCGAGAAGAGAGCCGGCACCGAGTAAGCAGCCGCCATCTTTAGGGCTAACGAGACGCAGGCCGAGACCCGACTCAACTCTTTTTTCTGCTCTTTCTCTGGGCAGGGAGATGGATGACAAGATCCAAGCGACGCTGCCGGACGAGGTGAGCTCCGGGAGGGAGGATTTGTCACAAAATGGCAGGTTTTTATCCCCAAATCGCGGCTTTTTCCCTCAAAATGGCCTGATTTTTGCTCAAAATCTCAAAAGTTTCTCCCAAATGGCGTCTTTTGCCCCCAAAATGGCATCTTTTACCCCAAAATTGAATCTTTTATCCCAAAATGGCAGCTTTTCCCCCCAAATGGCACCTTTTTATCCCCAAATCGCAGCTTTTTCCCTCAAAATGGCTTCTTTTCCCCCCAAATGGCGTCTTTTTCCCCCAAAATGGCGTCTTTTTCCCCAAAATGGTGTCTTTTACCCCAAAATTGCGCCTTTAATCCCAAAATGGCAGCTTTTCCCCCAAATGGCACCTTTTTTTCCCCAAAATTGCACCTTTTTACCTCAAAATGGCTTCTTTTTCCCCCAAATGGCAGCTTTTTCCCTCAAAATTGCTTCTTTTATCCCCAGAATGGCAGCTTTTATCCCAAAATGGCGTCTTTCCCCCCCAAACAGCAGCTTATTCCCCCAAAATGGTGTCTTTTACCCCCAAATTGCGTCTTTTATCCCAAAATGGCAGCTTTTCCCCCCAAAGGCACCTTTTTTCCCCCAAATGGCACCTTTATCGCAAAATGGCGTCTTTTCCCCCCCAAACAGCATCTTTTCCCCTCAAAACGGCTCCTTTTTTCCCCCAAAATGGCGTCTTATCCCCAATATGGCAGCTTTTATCCCAAAATGGCGTCTTTCCCCCCCAAACAGCAGCTTTTCCCCTCAAAACGGCTTCTTTTTTTCCCCCAAAATGGCGTCTTATCCCCAGTATGGCTTCTTTTCCCCCCAAATGGCCAAAACATCTCCTTTTTCCCCCTCAGCAAATCCTCTCGGAAAGCCAAATCGACGAGAACTTCAAGCAGCTCTTCAAGCAGCTGGCAGGGCCGGTGAGGCGAACGGCGGTCGCGGCGGCTCCGGCATCGAGCCGAAGCCGAGACAATCGCCTCCTTCTCCCCCACAGGACATGGAGATCAGCGTCACCGAGCTCCAAACCATCCTCAACCGCATCATCGGGAAACGTGAGCAGGTTTTGGGGGTTCAGCCGCTCCTTAATCACCTTTAAAAGTCGTTAATCGCCTTTAAAAATCATCTAACGCCGCTTGGGGCTCTTTCCAGACAAAGATCTCCGCACCAAGGGCTTCAGCACCGAGTCCTGCCGGAGCATGGTCAACCTCATGGATGTATCCTCAGGATTTAGGGTGGACCCTGAGGGGGGTTAACCCCCAAAATCCACCGGGAAGACCACCCCCCCACCCCCACTTCTTTCCTTAACCCCCAAAACGTAGAAAGACGGGAACGGGAAGCTGGGCCTGGTGGAGTTCAATGTCCTCTGGAACCGCATCCGCAACTACCTGGTGGGGCACGGGGAGTCTGGGGGGGCCATGAGGGGATTTTGGGGCGCACTGAGGGGATTTGGGGTGAACTGAGGGGATTTGAAGTGTGGGAAAGGCAGGTTGGGGTGAACTGAGGGGATTTTAGGCTTCATTGAGGGGATTTGGGGTGCACTGAGGGGATTTGGGGCGCATTGAAGGCAGTTTGGGCTGAACTGAGGGGATTTTAGGGTTCATTGAGGGGATTTGGAGTGTGGTGAAGGGATTTGGGGTGAACTGAGGGGATTTGGAGTGCGGTGAAGGGGTTTGGGGTGTGGGGAAGGCAGTTTGGGGTGAACTGAGGGGATTTTAGGGTTCAATGAGGGGATTTTAGGGTTCAGTGAGGGGATTTGGGGTGTCCTGAAGGGATTTGGGGTGCATTGAAGGCAGGTTGGAGTGAACTGAGGGGATTTGGAGTGCGGTGAAGGGGTTTGGGGTGTGGGGAAGGCAGTTTGGGGTGAACTGAGGGGAGTTGAGGGTTCAATGAGGGGATTTTAGGGTTCAGTGAGGGGATTTTAGGGTTCAGTGAGGGGATTTGGGATGTCCTGAGGGGATTTGGGGTGTGGGGAAGGCAGTTTGGGGTGAACTGAGGGGATTTTAGGGTTCAATGAGGGGATTTGGAGTGCGGTGAAGGGATTTGGGGTGAACTGAGGGGATTTTAGGCTTCAATGAGGGGATTTGTTGTGCACTGAGGGGATTTAGGGTGCACCGAGGGGGCTTTTGGGGTCTCTCTCTTTCCCCGGTGACCCCATCTTGCGCTGCAGTCCATCTTCCGCAAGTTCGACCTGGACAAGTCGGGGAGCATGAGTGCCTACGAGCTGCGCCTGGCGCTGGAGGCTGCAGGTGAGGCCTCGATCCCACTTTCCCGCTTTCCCTCCATCTTGATTTTCACCCCCGATCCCTTTTCCCACCGGGATTTCTCCTCCGGAAAAAAAGGCTACAAGCTGAGCAAGAAGCTCCACGAGCTGCTCATCACCCGCTACGCCGAGCCCGACCTCGCCCTCGACTTTGACAACTTCGTCTGCTGCCTCGTCCGCCTGGAAACCATGTTCCGTGAGCCGCTTTCCTAGCAAAAAATGGGGAAAAAAATGGCACCCGGGGGGTTATTTCCCTCCTTTTTCTCCTTTGCTTCCGCGAGGGAAGCAGGGAAAGAAGCAGGAGTGGAGGGAGTTGAAAGGGGAGGAAATAAGGAAAAGTGAAAAAAAAGTGGGATTGAAGGGGAGAAAGTTGGAAAGGCCTCGAAAAAGTGGAGCGGGAAGGAGGCAAAGCTGGAAGGATTTCAGAGCTGAGAATAATGAGGGTAAAGTACAAAAATCCCAGGATTTGAGGGGAAAAAGGGGATTTGAGACGCCATTTCTCTTCAATCCTGTTCTTTTCTTCCTGGCTTCTTCTTTTAAATCCTCGTTTTTTCCCTCACGTCTTGTTTTAAATCTTTATTTCCTCAGTTTCCCTCTCAAATCCAGATGTTTTTTCCCATTTCCCCTCCAATCCAGCTGGTTTCCCTCCCCACAGGCTTTTTCCAAGCGATGGACGTGGACCAAGACGGGGTCATCACCTTCGATTTGCTGCAGGTACCTGACCCCCGACCCACCAATTCCCCCTTGAGACCCCGCAAGACCCCCAGTCCCCAATGTGCCCCTTTCCCCTGAGCCCCCCAATTCCCCCTTGACCTCCATTGCCCCCTCCTTGCCCCCTCATCTTCCCCTCAAAGCCCCCTAGCTCCCCCCTCGCTTCCATCTCCCTTCACCCCCATCTCCCTTCACCCCCATCTCCCCCCTCACCCCATCTTCCCCCTCACCTCATCTTCCCCCTCACCTCCTATTTTCCCCCATCTCCCCCTTTCTCCCCCTCACCCCCTATCTTCCCGCTTCTCCCTCCATGTTCCCCTTCTCCCCCTTTGCCCCCACTGCCCCCATCTCCCTACATGTCCCCCTTCACCCCCACTTCTTCCCCCATTTCCCCCTCCTCTCATTCCCCCCCTTCCCTCCTCCCCCTTTCTCCTCTCTCCCCCTTTCCCCCCTTCTGATTCCCTCCCCTCTCCCCCCATTCCCCTTCCTCTCCCCCCATTTCCCTTCCTCTTCCTCCATTTCCCTTCACCCCATCTCCCCCTTTGCCCCATCTCCCCCTTTCTCCTCCCTCACCCCCTTTCTTCCCCATTTCCCCCACTCTCCCTCCATTTCCCTTCAACCCATCTCCTCCTTTCTCGTCCCTCACCCCCTTTCTTCCCCATCTCCCCCCATTTCCCCATCTCCCCCTTTCTCGTCCCTCACCTCCTTTCTCCCCCCATTCACCCCTCCTCTCATTCCCCCTCTCTCTCTTCCCTTCTCCCCCTTTCTCCCCTCTCTCCCTCTTTCCCCTCTTCTCATTCCCCATTCTCTCCCCCCATTTCCCCTCCTCTCCCCCATTTCCCTTCACCCCATCTCCCCCTTTCTCCTCCCTCAGCCCCTTTCTTCCCCATCTCCCCCTCTGCCTCTTTCTCCCCCTCAGCCCCTATTTTCCCACATCTCCCCCTTTCTCCCTCTCATCCCCTTTCTTGTCCCTTCTCCCCCTTTGCTCCCCATCTTCTGCCATCTTCCCCCCTCTCCCCTTATCATCCCCCACCTCCCTCCATGTTCCCCATCTCCCCCTTTGCCCCATCTCCCCCCCTTTCTCCTCCCTCACCCCCTTTCTCCCTCCTCTCCCCTGTCCCCCTGACGCTCTTCCCCCCCTCAGTGGCTGCAATTCACCATGTTCGCCTGACTCCCCCTCGGCCTCGCTTGTCGCGTCCCTCACGGAGGAGCCATGTCGGGAGGCGAGCGATGGTCGAACGGCTCCCCTCACGCTTTGCCAAAGACCCCCCAGTTTGGGGGAAAACCTCACGTTTTTGTGCCTCTCAAGGAGCCTGCGAAGTGGGGGACACAAGGGCTTCCCCCCGAGCCCCGTTCCCCCTGCGCGGCTGCCATCGCCTCTCGCTTCCGCGCTCTCTGCCCGGTGGCTTTTTAATCGTGTAAATTAAACCTAAGGGGAAAAAAATAATGAGAAATGGGAAAAAAAACGAGTCGTGGAATTGGAAGTTCTTTTGGGGCCAGTCTGGTTGGGAATTAATCCTGTCAGGGGTTCGGGGTGGATCCTGTGAGGGGTTTGGGGTTGGATCCTGTGAGGGGTTTGGGATGGAGTCTGTGAGGGGTTTGGGGTTGGGTCCTGTGAGGGGTTTGGGGTGAATCCTGTGAGGGGATCAGGTTGGATCCTGTGAGTGGTTTGGGATGGAGTCTATGAGGGGTTTGGGGTTGGATCCTGTCAGGGGTTTGGGATGGAGTCTATGAGGGGTTTGGGGTGGATCCTGTGAGGGGTTTGGGTTGGATCCTGTCAGGGGTTTGGGATGGAGTCTATGAGGGGTTTGGGATGGAGTCTATGAGGGGTTTGGGGTGGATCTTGTCAGGGGTTTGGTGTGGATCCTGTGAGGGCTTTGGGATTGGATCCTGTCAAGGGTTTGGGTTGGAGTCTATGAGGGATTTGGGGTGGATCTTGTCAGGGGTTCAGGGTGGATCCTGTCAAGGGTTTGGGGTTGGATCCTATGAGGAGTTTGGGGTGGATCCTGTGAGGGGATTAGGTTGGATCCTGTGAGGGGTTTGGGGGCCTTTAGAGGGTCCTGGGGGGGTCTCTTGAATGGTCTGGGAGCCTTTAGAAGGGTCCTGGGGGGCTCTAGAAGGGCCCTGAATTGCTCTAGAAGGGTCCTTGGGGTTTGCATTGGTTCCTATGAGCGGTTGGCTTGACCACGAACCCGCGCTCTTGCGGGCGATTTCCCGCCTTTTTCCGTGGCTGCGTTGTGGGCGGGGCCACGCGGGGGCTCGGCCCTTCCTGCCCCTCCCATTGGCCGCCGGCCCCGCTTGGCCCGCCCCTTATTCCCTTATAAGGCGAGGGGGCGGCTCCTTCTGCGGCGCTGACTCTCCTTTGGCTCTATATAAGGGGCAGCTCCGCCCCTGTCGGCGCGGGCGGCGATGGCGGCGGCAGAGGGTGTGGAGTCGGTGTCGGCCGAGGCGGTGCTGAGGGAGCTGCGGCTCTTCGAGCTGCGCTGCCCTGGGGAGGAGGGGCCCGAGCGCCGTGAGGAACCTGGAGGGGGCGGGGGAGGGCTCAGGGGAGGGGTTGGGGGTCTCTGTAGGGATCAGGGGAGGGGTTTGGGGTCCCTATAGGCATCAGGTGAGAGGTTTTGGGGGGTCAGGAAGGGTTTGGGGGGTCAGGAAGGCTTAGGGGAGGGGTTTGGGGTCCCTATAAGGATCAGGGAAGGGGCTTGGGGTCCCTATAGGGTTCTGGTGAGGAGCTTGGGGTCCCTATAGGGATCAGGGGAGGGGTTGGGGGGGTCAGGAGGGGTTTGAGGGGGTCAGGAGGGATCAGGGGAGGGGCTTGGGGTCCCTATAGGGATGTGGTGAGGGGTTTGGGGTCCCTGTAGGGCTCAGGTAAGAGGTTTGGGGCGTCAGGAGGGGTTTGGGGGGTCAGGAGAGACCTGGTGAAGGGTTTGGGGTCACTATAGGGATCAGACGAGGGGGGTTGGGGCGTCAGGAGGGACCTGGTGAAGGGTTTGGGGTCCCTGTATGGATATGGGGAGGGGTTGGGGGGGTCAGGAGAGGGTTTGGGGGGGTCAGGAGGGCTCAGGGGAGGGATTTTGGGTCCCTATAGGGATCAGGGGAGAGGTTTGGGGGGTCAAGAGGGAGATGGTGAAGGGTTTGGGGGGGTCAGGAGGGGGTTTGGGGGGGTCAGGAGGGATCAGGGGAGGGGTTTGGGGTCCCTATAGGGACCAGGTGAGAGGCTGGGGGGTCAGGAAGGGTTTGGGGGGTCAGGAGGGCTCAGGGGAGGGATTTGGGCTCCCTATAGGGTTCTGGTGAGGGGGTTGGGGTCCCTATAGGGATCAGGGGAGAGGTTTGGGGGTCAGGAAGGGTTTGGGGGGTCAAGAGGGAGATGGTGAAGGGTTTGGGGGGGTCAGGAGGGGTTTGGGGGGCTCAGGAGGGACCTGGTGAAGGGTTTGGGGTCCCTATAGGAATCAGGTGAGAGGTTTGGGGAGTCAGGAGGGGTTTGGGGGGTCAGGAGGGATCAGGTGAGGGGTTTGGGGGGGGTCAAGAGGCATCGGGGAAGGTTTTGGGGGGTTCAGGAGGGATGTGGTGAGGGGTTGGGGGGGTCCAGGGGTGGTTCTGGGGAGCCTGAGGGCTCAGGTAGTGGGTTTTGGGGGGTCCAGGGGGTGGGTTTTAACCCCGTTAACCCCTCCCTGCCTGCAGTGGTGCAGCTCTGCCTGACCCACGGCCTGGACCCGGTGGCTTTGGCTAACGAGCTCCTGGCCTTCGTCACCAGCAAAGACCTGGACCCCGAGCTCTCGGCCGACAACCTCGACGCCTTCGAACACGAGGTTCGGGGGTCCCCGAAATCCCCCCAACGCCCCAAATCTCTCAGGGAAAGACCTCTCCCTCCTTTTTCTTCCTCCCCCCCAGGTCCTCGCCAAGCGCAGCAACCGCATCTCCCGCAAGAGGGACAAGCGCTCCAGGGGCCTCCATGATGTCCACTCCCTCCAGGAGCTGTATCCGTGGATTTTTTTGGGTGGTTCCAGCCAGTTTTGGGGGTTCTGGGGTCCTACGGGAGCCTTAGGGGTGCTGGGGGGTGTCCCCCAAAGCTGGAGAGTGGCGACTGCTCCTTAACGAGGCGACAGCCTTGATGAGGAAGAGGAGGACGAGCTCCTGGATGCCTACGCGGCTCCATCCAAGGTTTCTGAAGCTCCTTTAATCCCAAATTTGTTGTTTTCTGCCTCAAATCGCTTCCCGGTGAAAAAATCTTTTGGTTTTGTGACTCTCAGGGGTCCCAGAAACGCGGGAATTCCACCCCCGAGACGCCAAGGCCCAAGCGGAGCCTCTCGTCTCGCAGCCCCTACGGCCTCTTCTCGCCCAGCAGCTTCTCCCCGAGGTGAAAACTGAGGGATTTGAGGGGAAAAATGGGAAAAAAAATGGTTGGAGTTGAGGAGGAAAACCGAGGAGGGTTCGAGGGGGAAAACCGAGGAGGGTTCGAGGGGGAAAACCGAGGAGGGTTCGAGGGGGAAAACCGAGGAGGGTTCGAGGGGGAAAACCGAGGAGGGTTCGAGGGGGAAAGCGAGGAGGGTTCGAGGGAGAATCTGAGGGGGAAACTGAGGAGGATTTGAGGCAGGATTTGAGGGGAAAACCAAGCAGGATTTGAGGGGAAAAGTGACCATTTTCCCCATTATTCTCCTCGTCTTCACCTCCATTTTTTCCCCTCTTTCCCCTTAGCCGAACCCCCTCCCAGACCTACGCCTCTCGCGGCGGCCGTGGCGACGTGGTGGCCTCGTTCGGAACCCTTCCGGAGCCTTCCTGGAGCGGCCGAGGCGGCGCCTCCCCCTGCGCCCCCAAACTCTTCGGCCTCCCCGAGGAAAACCTCACCAAAAGCTACAAATTCATGTTCCAAAAGGCCCTCGACGTCCGCGAAGGTGACGGCGCAAGCGAGGAGGCCGAATCTCATCGCTCTGAGTTTACATTATGGGATGTGGGAGTGGTTTTGCTCTCTCTCTGTAGCTCTTTCGTGGAGGATCGAGGAGCTCGGTGAGGCCCTTCGGAGCCACCACGGCCTGGACGACTTCGCTTCGGCTTCGCTCCCGTCTCAGGCGAGTCCAGACACCTTGTTTCCCACTTTTTTTTTTTTTTTTTTTTTTTTAAGGCGAATCTAGTTGGTTTGCTGGAGGGTCGGGAGGCTCTGCAAAGGGACCTAAACAGGCTGGATCCATGGGCTGAGTCCAATGGGATGAGGGTTAACAAGGCCCAAAATGGCGGATCCTGCACTTGGGGCACAACAACCCTGAGCAGCTCCAGACTAGGAGAAGTCTGGCTGGAAAGTGCCTGGAGGAGAAGGACCTGGGGGGGTTGGTTGAAGAGGAGCCTGGAGAGGCCCAGGTGGCCAAGAAGGCCAAGGGCATCTTGGCTTGGAGCAGAAACGGTGTGACCAGCAGGGCCAGGGAGGTGATTCTCCCTCTGTACTCGGCACTGGTGAGGCCGCTCCTTGAATCCTGTGTTCAGTTGTGGGCCCCTCAGCACAAGAAGAATGTTGAGGCTCTGGAGTGAGTCCAGAGAAGAGCCACGAAGCTGGTGAAGGGGCTGGAGAACAGGACCTATGAGGAGTGTCTGAGAGAACTGGGGTTGTTTCTCCTGGAGAAGAGGAGGCTGAGAGGAGACCTCATTGCTCTCTCCAGCTACCTGAAAGGAGGTTGTAGAGAGGAGGGAGCTGGGCTCTTCTCCCAAGGGACAGGACAAGAGGGAATGGCCTCAAGCTCTGCCAGGGTAGGTTTAGGCTGGAGATTAGGAGGAAGTTTTTCATGGAAAGGGTCATTGGGCATTGGAATAGGCTGCCCAGGGAGGTGGTTGATTCCCCTTCCCTGGAGGTGTTTAAGGGACGGGTGGATGAGGTCTTGAGGGACTTGGTTTAGTGTTTGATAGGAATGGTTGGACTAGAAGATCCGATGGGTCTCTTCCAACCTGCTTGTTCTCTGATTCTATGATCTCATTTTTCCCACAGGAGCCGGTGACCCTTCTAGGCCTCATCGGCTGCGACAGCAACGGGAAGCTCAACGCCAAGTCTGTCGTGCTGGAAGGCGACCGGGAGCACTGCTCGGGAGGCCAAGTGCCTCTGGATCTCTCAGAGCTGAAGGAATATTCCCTTTTTCCTGGCCAAGTATGAGGTTCTGGGAGTGCAGGACGGGGGAATCCTCAGCTTTTCTCGCTCGAGTCGTGAGCCGGACGCTCTTTCCCGGCAGGTTGTGGCGCTGGAGGGAACCAACAGCACCGGGAGGAGGATTGTGGTCTCGAAACTCTACGAGGTGATGTTCCTAAATCCATCCCGAAGCAGGATTTGAGGGAAAAAAGCTTCATTTTAAGAAAATTTGATTTATCCACAGGGAGTGCCGCTTCCCTTCCATGTTCCCACTGAGCAGGCCTCAGGTGAGCTTCAAAATCCTCCTTTTCTGCCCTCGAGCTCCTTGGCCTCTTTCCCCCTCAAAATCTTCCCCCTTTTTCCCCCTCAAAATCTTCCCCCTTTTTCCCCCTCAAAATCTTCCCCCTTTTTCCCCCTCAAAATCTTCCCCCTTTTTCCCCCTCAAAATCTTCCCCCTTTTTCCCCCTCAAAATCTTCCCCCTTTTTCCCCCCTCAAACCTCCATTTTTCCTCCTTTTCTCCCCAACCTCCTCTCAGCCCCCGAACCTCTCTCGCTGCTCGTGGCCTGCGGCCCCTTCACCACCTCCGACAGCGGCGCCTACGAGCCCCTGGCCGACCTCATCGCCCTCATCTGCCACCACCGTCCTGACGTCTGCATCCTGGTGAGGCCCAAACTCCATTTTTCTCACCCTCAAACACCCCAAAAGCCTCATTTTTACCTCATATCCTCTTTCCTGAGCTTCCCCGTTCGGCCTCGCTCAGCTCCGACCCCTCTAGGTTGAAAAAAATCACCATTGAATTAAAAACCTGCTCTCAATTTTCCCTTTTTTTCCCTAGTTTGGACCCTTCGTGGACGCCAAACACGAGGAGGTCGAGGTGAGAACCCACAGCTGCTTCCTTCCCCCATAAACTCCTTCGTTCCGTGAGCCAAGAAGCTCGGGGAGGTCTCGTCCTCCTCCTTTTTCGCCTCAAAAAAGCAGAAATTGAGCAAATTCTTTTTTTTCCCCTGAATCCCCAGAGCTGCCGCCTCCTTGGGGCCTTCGCCGACGTCTTCAAGCTCTGCCTGAGGACGATCATCGAAGGGACGAGGAGGTAGGAGGCAGATTTGCACCTCAAACGTTCCCTAATCTCCTGCTTTTCCCTCTTTTCCACCATTTTCTTTCCTCAGTCACTTTCTTTTCCCTCTTCTCCACCATTTTCTTTCCTGAATCACCTTTTTTTCTCTCTTTTCCACCATTTTCATTTCCTAATCTCTTCCTTTTCTTTCTTTTCCACCATTTTCATTCCTCAATCAACCATTTTCCCCTCTTTTCCGCCATTTTCATTCCTCAATCAACCATTTTTCCCTTTTCTGCCATTTTCATTCCTCAATCACCTGCTTTTCCTTCTTTTCCACCATTTTCATTCCTCAGTCAACCATTTTTCCCTCATTTCCCTCATTTTCATTCCTCAATCACCTTTTTTTCCCCTCATTTCCACCATTTTCATTCCCTAATCTCTTCCTTTTCCCTCATTTCCACCATTTTGATTCCTCAGTCACCTCCTTTTCCCTCATTTTCATCAATTTTCACTCCCTAATGGCCTCTTTTCCACCCTCTTCCTCCCCCCAGCGCTGGCTCCCACCTCGTCTTCGTCCCCTCGCTCCGAGACGTCCACCACGACTCCGTTTACCCGCAGCCTCCCTTCCTCTTCCCGGAGCTCCCCAAGGAGGACAAAGCGGTAACCAAACTCGAGTTTGGGGCCTTTTGGCTCAGGTTTGGGGCCTCAAGGGTCTGGTTTGGGGCCTTTAGCTTGAGTTTAGGGCCTTCAGGGTCTGGTTTGGGGCCTTTGAGCTCAAGTTTGGGGCTTTTGAGCTTGAGTTTTGGGCCTCAAGGGTCTGGTTTGGGGCCTTTGGGCTCCAGTTTGAGGCTTTGAGCTAAAGTTTGGGGCCTTCAGGATCTGGTTTGGGGCCTTTGGGCTCCAGTTTGGGGCCTCAAGTATCTGTTTTGGGGCCTTTTGGCTCGAGTTTGGGGCCTTTAGCTCGAGTTTGGGGCCTCAAGGGTCTGGTTTGGGTCCTTTCGGCTCGAGTTTGGGGCTTTGAGCTAAAGTTTAGGGGCTTCAGGGTCTGGTTTGGGGCCTTTAGCTCAAGTTTTGGGCCTCAAGGGTCTGGTTTGGGGCCTTTGAGCGCGAGTTTGGGGCCTTTTAGCTCAACTTTGAGACCTTCAGGGCCTGTTTTGGGATGTCTTGGGGTGTTTTTGGGTTGTCTCGAGGGCGTTTTCAGGGTCGTTAACCCCCTAACGAAGCCTCTTTGTTGCTCCAGCGCGTCCATTTTGTCCCCGATCCCTGCACCTTGGACATTGACGGCGTCATCTTCGGCCTCACCTCCACCGACCTCCTCTTCCACATGGGCTCCGAGGAGCTCAGCAGGTGCCGCTGTCGAGGCCTGAGGAGCCTAATTACTTCATTAATTAGCCGCAGGCCTAATTAACCAGCCCAGGCCACGCTCCTCTCACTTTTCCCTATTTTTTAACCCTTTATTCCAGCTCCTCGAGCGTCTCCGATCGCTTCACTCGCATCCTCCAACACGTCCTCACGCAGCGCAGGTGAGGCCTGCGCCTCCAAAAAACCTCCTTAAGAGCCCAAATTAATTAAAATGAATTAAAATTAACCCCTTCCCGCCCCCCCCACCCCCGGCAGCTACTACCCGCTGTACCCGCCCAGCGAGGAGCTCAACGTGGACTACGAGCGCTTCGGCCTCTTCGCCTCGTTACCCGTCACCCCTCACGTCCTCGTGACCCCCTCGGAGCTGCGCTACTTCATTAAGGTCGGGGGCCTAACGAACCAAGCCCCTGAGCATTATGGGGTGTGGGGGGGAATGAGGGAGAAGGAGGTGGTGGGGTTAGCGATACCTGGAGCCAGGTGAGTGTTGGCATCGGCCATAGTTGAGTGACTGTTGGTGTTACCTGGAGCTAAGTAGGTGTCAGCCTCACTTTGAGCTATGTGGGTGTGTTACCTGGAGCCAGGTGGGTGTCAGCATCAGCCATATTTGAATGGCTGTTCCTGGTGTTACCTGGAGCCAGGTGGGTGTCAGCCTCACCTGGAGTCAAGTGGGTGTTGGTCTCACCTGGAGCTAAGTGGCTCTTGGCCTCACCTGGAGCCAGGTGGGTGTTGGCATCAACCATATTTGAGTGGGTGTTGGTGTTACCTGTATCCAGGTGTGTGTGTGTGTTACCTGTATCCAGGTGTGTGTATGTTACCTGTATCCAGGTGGGTGTCAGCCTCACCTGTCCCCAGGTGTGTGTGTTACTTGTATCCAGGAGAGTCTCAGCCTCATCTGTATCAGGTGTATGTGTGTGTGTCATGTGTGTCAGGGCCTCACCTGTATCCAGATATATGTGTGTGTGTGTGTGAGTTACCTGTATCCAGGTGTGTCTCAGCCTCACCTGTAGCTAAGTAGCTCTTGGCTTCACCTGGAGCCAGGTGGGTGTTGGCATCAGCCATATTTGAGTGGCTGTTGGCCTCACCTGTAGGTAAGTGGGTGTCGGCCTCACCTGGAGCCAGGTGGGTGTGTTACCTGTCCCCAGGTGTGTTCCTAGCCCTCACCTGGCTCCGCCCTTTCCCCCAGGAGGTTCTGGGCTGCGTCTGCCTCAATCCAGGCCGAGTGACCAAAGGCCGTGTGGGCGGCACCTTCGGCCTCCTCCTCGTGCGCCGCCCGGACCCCTCGGCCCCGCCCTCCAGCTCCTGCCTCGCCGCTCAGGTCGTTAAGATCTAATTAATCACCTCCTGAGGACTGATTACCCTCCGTTCAGCCTTCGTTACATCTCAAATTCTCATTAAATCCACTTGAAATGGAAGGAAAACTTCCAGAACCTTCCAGCTCCACCTCCCACGACACTGACTCCGCCTCCTACGCCTCTTCCTGGCTCCTCCTCACCTCATTATCACTAATTAATTAATTAACAAGCCTCAGGGTTGCACGAAGATGTCTCCAGGTGTTGATTTGGACAAGTCAAGATGGCCACACCTTGAATTTTGTGTTGCGAATCAGCCATTTTGGGAGTGTCGCTCATTAGCTGAGGTGGCTCGTTAGCCACCACATGACAACCTGCATCCTCCTCGCCTCGTTAAGCTAACGAAGCAGCTTCTCCGGAAGCGGAATTGGGGTCAGAGTGGGGGCCAAACCCCTAAATCCCCTGTTCCGGCTTCACCTCCCAACTCCCTTCGTTAGCCTTGAGCCTCCTCGTTGGCTTAATTAGCCCAAATGCAATTAATTAATTGATGGGGGAGGTAGTTCTGATGCTTTGAGCCAATCCAGCTCCACATTTGGGTTTGAAATGAGGCTTTTTTCCTCATTTTTCGCCTCAAAATCTTCAATATCAAAGCGATAATTAATTAAAATCCTTCCTGGTGGAGGAGGAAACCGCCTTGCCAGGTGTCTCCACTCATTAATTTCCCCCTTAATTACCTGCCTGAGCTAATTAGGGCCTCAGGCTTCGCCTCCTGGGGCTGGGGGGGGATTTTCCCTATTGATTTGAGGCCTTTTCCAAGAAGTTCTGGATTTTAGAGCTTCTCACCCGAAATAAAAATTTAATTTTTTTTCACCGTGTGGGTAAAAGAGTCTTTTTCCCCTCTCCCCTCTCTTCTTCCTTTTCTCTGTCCTTCTCCCTTCTCTCTCTTCTTCCTTTTCTCTCTCCTTCTCCCTTCTCTCTCTTCTTCCTTTTCTCTCTCCTTCTCCCTTCTCTCTTCCTTTTCTCTCTCCTCCCTTCTCTCTTTTCTTCCTTTTCTCTCTCCTTCTCCCTTCTCTCTTTTCTTCCTTTTCTCTCCCCTTTTTGCCCTTTTCTCTCCTCCCTTTTCTCTCTCTTCTCCCTCTTCTCTCTCTTCTCTCTCTTCTTCTCCCTCTTCTCTCTCTTCTCTCTCTCTGCTTCTCCCTCTTCTCTCTCTTCTCTCTCTCTGCTTCTCCCTCTTCTCTCTCTTCTCTCTCTCTTCTTCTCCCTCTTCTCTCTCTTCTCTCTCTCTTCTTCTCCCTCTTCTCTCTCTTCTTCTCCCCTATTTTTCCCCTATTTTCCCCTTTTCCCTCAGAAAACACGGCTCCAAACCCCCTTTTCCCCTCTTTCCCCCCCAACCCTCCTCTCTCTGCCTTAGTCTCCCTCACAACCCCCTCAGCTTTGCCTCGTTTCCCTCTTCATTAGCTTCTCCTCCCTCCCAAACCCAATTTAGGATCCGACATCTCCTCAGTGACCGAATCCATCAGCAATTTTCGAATTTTCCCTCCTCGGGGACTCGATTTTTCGACCCCGACGGCCCCATCGCCACCTGCTCCTCCGCAGACGCCAACCCAGCGGCTTCTCCCAACCACCATCTCAACTTTTTACAGCAAAAAAAAAGGTAGAAAAATATGAGTTTTCCCTCTTTTTTAGATTAAAAAACAAGTGGGAAGCGAAGCCTGTTGCCTGGGGTGGAGCCTTGGCTGGAAGCCATGAGGGTTTGGCCTCTCCCAGAGGAAAAGACGCCAAGAGGAAGAGCCGCTTCGTTCTCCACCTTCGTTTTCCAGCTTCGTTTGCCGCTTCAGACCCCCCCGGACAAGCCTCAAGGTAGGATCCCACCTTTTATTTTAGAAATTTCAATTAGGATTTAGCTCCGTTTCCCTCTCGCATCTCGTTAATCCCCTGGAAAAAGGGAGGGGGGAGGATCCCGTTCGCGTCCCTGAGGCCCCAAGATGGGGTTGGGGGTCGGATTCCAACCCTTTTATCCACCAAAAACCTCCCTCATCCCTTTCCCTTCATCCCTTTTCTTCATTTCTTCTCCCTCTTCCCCCTTTCCCTCTCCCTTTCCCCTCAAACCCACATTTTTCTGTCTCCCTCTCCATTTTGTTTCATTCCAGACTCTTTTTCCCCTCAAAAAAAAAAAGGATTTCAGGATATTTTTCCCTTTAAATCCACCCCACAAGCAGCCGAGTGAACTCCGACCTTTGCTCAGCGAAAAAAAGGAGCCACCTGCACCTTCACCCCACCCCGAACGCCTCATTTTTCCCTTTTCCATCTCGTTTTCCCTGTTTTCCCCTCAAATTTTCCCTTTTCCATCTTTTCCCCCTCAGCTTTTCCCTTTCCCACCTTATTTTCCCTCTTTTCTCCACCTTTTCCCCTCAAATTTTCCCTTTTCCACCTTCTTCCCCCTCAGCTTTTCCCTTTTCCATCTTTTCTCCCTTTTCCCTTTTCCACCTTTCCCCCTTTTCTTTTCCCTTTTCCACCTTCTTCCCCCTCAAATTTTCCCTTTTCCACCTTCTTCCCCCTCAGCTTTTCCCTTTTCCATATTTCCCCCTTTTCTTTTCCTTTTCCCCCCTATTCTTTTCCCTTTTTCACCTTCTTTCCTCTCAAATTTTCCCTTTTCCACCTTTTCCCCCTTTTCTTTTCCCTTTTCCACCTTCTTCCCCCTCAGCTTTTCCCTTTTCTACCTTTCCCCCCTTTTCTTTTCCTTTTTTCCCTTCTCTTTTCCCTCTTCCACCTTCTTCCCCCTCAAATTTTCCCTTTTCCTCCTTTTCCCCCTCAGCTTTTCCCTTTTCCACCTTTTCCTCCTCAGATTTTCCCTTTTCCACTTTTTGCCCTTTAGCTTTTCCCTTTTCCACCTTTTTCCCTGTTTTCTCCATCTTTTCCCCTCAAACTGTCCCTTTTCCACCTTCTTCCCCCTCAGCTTTTCCCTTTCCCCCTCAGCTTTTCCTCCATCTTAACCTTTTTAACCTCCTTTTTTTCCCTCCTCAGCTCACATCGTTGGGGAAACTGAGTCACCAGAGACCTCAGACCTCACCCTGAAATCCCCAAATTTCCCCGAAATCGCTTCACCCTCAACTTTTTCCCTCGAAATTTTGATCCTCGGTGGGAAGAGTCACATCCGGAGACGTCACCGAGAGCTTTTTTCCTTCTCCCTCATCCTTATTTGAGGTAGGAGAGCGACAGCCTCGCGCTCCGAGGGGGAAAAATTAATTAAAGCTTCATTAATCACGATTTTTCATGGAATTAGGAGGTTGGGGAGATGTTGGGATGGAAAATCCTGATTTTGTGCATAAAAATTGGGGCGAAGAGGTGCTGGAGCCTCACAAAATGGAGCAAAAAGTGATTAAAATGAGGTAAAAGGACCTAAATTTGCTGTGAAAAGGGAGGAAAAGGAATAAATTGTGTGGAAATGGGTGAAATTGGTGGAAAAGAAGGAAAATTTCAGGGATTTTGAAGGAAGAAATGAGGAGGAGGAGGAGGAAGGAAAATTTGGGATTTTGGAGGAAGAAATGAGGATGAGGAAGGAAAATTTGGGATTTTGAAGGAAAAATTTGGCTCAAATCCACTTATTTTGAAGGATTTGGCTGCTGCTTCTGGCCCTGCAGACGCTCCCGGGAGTTTTTAATCCGTCTGGGATTAACGAAGCCGAATTCTGCAGCGTCAGGTTGATTTTTCCCGTCCGGAGCTGCCGGGAATGGGATTAAAGGGGATCCTGGTTTCTCTCTAGGTTCTCTCCAGCCTCTCTGGGTCCCTCAGGGCCTCGTAGATCCTAACCAGGTCCTTCCAGCTCCACTTTCCATCCTCTCCAGGTCCTTCAGGGCCTCATAGATCCTCACCAGGTCCTTCCAGCTCCACTTTCCAGCCTCTCCAGGTCCCTCAGGACCTCATAGAACCTCACCAGGTCCTTCCAGCTCCACTTTCCATCCTCTCCAGGTCCCTCAAGGCCTCACAGAACCTCACTAGGTTCTCTTCAGGTCTCTCAGGGCCTCATAGATCCTCACCAGGTCCTTCCAGCTCCACTTTCCAGCCTCTCCAGGTCCCTCAGGGTCTCATAGAACCTCACCAGGTCCTTCCAGCTCCATTTTCCATCCTCTCCAGGTCCTTCTTGGCCTCATAGAACCTCACCAGGTCCTTCCAGCTCCATTTTCCATCCTCTTCAGGTCCTTCTTGGCCTCATAGAACCTCGCCAGGTTCTTCCAGCTCCATTTTCCATCCTCTCCAGGTCCTTCTTGGCCTCATAGAACCTCGCCAGGTTCTTCCAGCTCCATTTTCCATCCTCTCCAGGTCCTTCTTGGCCTCATAGAACCTCACCAGGTCCTTCCAGCTCCATTTTCCATCCTCTCCAGGTCCCTCAGGGCCTCATAGATCCTCACCAGGTCCTTCCAGCTCCATTTTCCATCCTCTCCAGGTCCTTCTTGGCCTCATAGGACCTCGTCGGGTTCTTCCAGCTCCAATTTCCATCCTCTCCAGGTCCCTCAGGGCCTCCTAGAACCTCACCAGGTTCTCCCCACCCTCTCCAGCTCCCTCAGGATTTAATTATCTGCCATGTTTTGACAGTGCTAACGAAGCCAACGAGACCTGAGGGCAAAACCAGCCTGGAATTCACCTCCCGGGACGCGTCAACCTTGAGGATCTGAAGTCGGAAGTCGCCTCGAAGGATTTTTTTTGCGGATTTTGCGGGTTTGTTGACCTCCGAGCGAGGAAGAGGGAAGTTCCTCCCCTCCCAAAATGGCCGCCAAGGCGCCCATTTACCTCAAGAGGGGCAGC
Organism: Coccyzus lansbergi; assembly: GCA_033558105.1. NCBI lineage: Eukaryota > Metazoa > Chordata > Aves > Cuculiformes > Coccyzidae > Coccyzus > Coccyzus lansbergi. The sequence goes on from JAUMJK010002756.1 coordinate 48,924, forward strand.
CGGAAGGGCAAGAAGGAGAAGCTGCGCGACCTCCTCTCCTCGGACATGATCAGCCCTCCCCTCGGCGACTTCCGCCACACCATCCACATCGGGGCCGGCGGCCGAGGCGACATGTTCGGCGACGTCTCCTTCCTCCAGGGCAAGTTCCACCTCCTCCCCAGGCCCCAGAGCGGCTTCGGCTCCGAGAATTGTGGCTTCGGCTCCGAGAATCGCGACTTCGGCTCCGAGAGCGACAACGTGGCGGCTTTCACCTTCGCTCGGGCGGCCACCGTGTCCGGCCGGGAGGCTCCGTCCTCGGAGGCGGCGTCTCCGCTCCTCAAAAACGCCATCTCGCTGCCGCTCATCGAGGGCCTGCAGGCCGTCTCGCTCCCCTCGGCTCCCCCCAAACCCCCGCGTTTGCACCTGGATGATAAAATCCACGAAAACGCGTGGGAGACCCCAGAGGAGAACCGCCGAGGCCCGAGAGACGCTTCCTTCTCGCCTCCTCGCTCCTCGGGCGGCACCGAGCAGGCCTTCCTCCCGCCGGCCGGCTCCCTCCTCTCCCTCCACGTGGATCTGGGGCCGTCCATCTTGGACGACGTCCTGCGGGTGATGGAGAAGCACCAGGCCGAGGGCGGCAGGACCTCTCGACAAGAACTGTTGACGTGAAACCCGCTCCGAGGCCTAAAAATGGCGAGAGACGGAGCCTTCGTCCTCCCTCAGGCTCATTTTGTGGCTTTTTGCTCTTCGGTCGCAGCTCAAACGCCACAAATTCGACTCGATCGTGGCTCAAATGCCACAAATTCCACTCAGAGTCCTTCTCAACCCTCTCGGCGACATCATTAACACCTCATGCTAACGAGATGAGGGTTTCGATCCTCCCTGTGACTTCACAGAGAGGAAATTAAACCAACCCTGAGGGATTTTTCTTGATTTAAGGGTCGGGTTGAGCCGTAAGATGGTAGAAAACCACTAAAAATTCTTCCTCGGGAGGAAGAACGATAGTTGAGGCCCCAAATCATCCAATTAGGGGTTTATTTTGCTTAACGAGGGGCTGCAATTAGTGCCGGGACGAGGCGGAAGGGGTGAAATTCGCTGCTGGAATCGTCGAGTTGATGCAAAACCTCAACCTCCATCTTGATTTTTCTCTTAATTGGAAAAAAAAAAAAATCTCTTAATTACGGAGCAAAATGGCTCCGTGGGGGTTGAATATCAATAGGGAGAAGCTCAAAAAGGCCCTTTTGGGGTTCGGTTTGAGCCATGGGAGCCCTTTGGGGTTGGAATTTTGAGTCCTAATTACGACTCAAATGGCCCCAAACAGGCCCAGTCCACGCGCTGAGACTAATTAATGAGGTTTAACGAGGCCGGATCCATGGGCCGAGACTAATTCATGAGGTTTAACGAGGCCAAATCAAACACCAGCGATTCGAGTGTTTTATTTAGTCGACACGTTTTTTCTGTGAAAAATTAAAAGACGAGACTGAAAAGCATCAATTTTCTCCTCGGGGAGGAAGATAGTTTGAGGTTTGAGTGTTGATTAAAAGGGGATTTGGGGGTTCGGGGGGCAGGAGAAGGGGGTTTAGGGGGGTTGGGGGGCAGGAATGGGGAATCTATGGGGTTGCAGGGGGGTCCATGGGGGTTTGGGGGGGAATCTATGGGGCTGAGGGGTCCCTATGGGGCTGGAGGGTCCCTATGGGGCTGGGGAGGGAACACAAGGGGCTGCAGTGAGAGCCGAGCAGGGGGCGTGGCCGGAGAGGCGAAGGGGCGGGGGTATGCAAATAACCCACTCCATATATGGAAAAGCGAGCGCGGTTATAGAAATGAAGTGTGGGCGCGGGCGCGCGAAGGGGGCGCGGCCATGCAAATTAGCAGGCACCGAGCGCCGAAGCGTTTGCTGTCAGCGCCTTCAAACCGAATTTTTGGGGTTCATCGAGGGGCAGTGACGGCGAGAACAGGCGAAAAATAATGGGAAATAGTGAAGGGAGGAGAATGTGGAGGAAGGAAATAAAAATTCAAGTCGTCGTGACTGAAGAGTCGGTAGAAATCCGTGGGGGTCGTCCTGGGCGGACGGATTCGTTATCGCTTCGTCGCCTTTTGGCTAAGATCAAGTGTAGTATCTGTTCTTATCAGTTTAATATCTGATACGTCCTCGATGAGAGGACTTTATATTAAACGGATTTTTGGGCTTGGGAGTTGGATTCGGAGCTTGCTCCCTCCGCTCCGCGCATCGTCCTGGTATTGCAGTGCTTCCGGGTACGGTGCACCTCCCCACATCCGGGGACTTTGGTTGGTTAAAGATAGAATCAATCCGCTTCTTGGGGACTACTTCGAGCTCTTTATTCATAGATCTATATTAATACCCGGAAGTTTTGAGCCGTTGTTACTGCTCACGCCTCTGAAAAGAGAATAAAATAGTTCTGTTCTTCTCTGAATTGGCATTGGGCGTTACTGGGA